>CAEGAE010034487.1:0-46936 GCA_903067095.1 Girardinus metallicus | reverse complement strand
GGACTATATAAACCCTGAAAAAGTGTTAATATCAACTCTGTGGGAGTTAAATTAACACTGGACTTTTTGCTGTGCAGTTAAAGGCCGTAAATGTCTTATTTTGGTTAGTTTGTTTTTGTAGTTTACCATCTTCTAATGGTAAACTACTGATACAGTTTAACAGGATGAAGTATTCATTAAGTACTCCATTGTATGCAATAAAAACAAGAACAGAAAAATATCCCTGACAATAATCATTAACATACATAAAAAGCAGAAATAATTGCCTATAGTGTGCACAACATGCAGAAAGACCCCAGGCTGGGACTCAAACCAAGGACCTTCTTGCTGCAAGGCAGCAGTGCTACCAACTGCACCACTGTGCAACCATAATTCCAAATGTTTTATTTACATTGTTAGGAAAAACTTTGGGGGACAAAGTAAAAAGAAGTTCTGTGCTCACTTTGTCACTCTTAAATTTGGACCGGACAATAGATTTTTGTTGCAAATTGAAACTAATTATTTTTATCAATGAAACATGAATCATTAAAACCATAAAAGGCCACAGAAACTTTTCCATCCATTCCTTAAATAATTTACCACTTTACTAAGTGTTAAGAAGCTTGTTCCAAATGGGTGTTTGTCTGCACTGGAGAATTGAACATCTAATTATTTTGAGATATTCCCACCATTAATAATATCAGATGAGCTGATATTATTGCTTTAAAAACAGCTATGTTGTTTAATGAAAGGGCTGCTGGATGTAATGTGTGAGAAAAAAATTTAATCTGCAATAGTCTTGAGATTGGGGTAGAGAGTAACTTTTAGGCAGAACACCAGATTAAAGTATGTTCATCACATAAAATAGTCAAAGTCCAAACCTAAACAACAAGTAAACCATTCCTGAAAATGTAGATGAATAACACAGTACATGCAGTGTGACTGATCTTGAACTATTTTGAAAAGAAAAATAGGGAAAATGTTAAGCATCTAGATGTCGAAACCTGCTGGAGACCCAAAACTCTTGGAGCGTCTAATCAGCTCACGAGAGCTAAATACAAATGTATCACATTTTTAAGATTGTTTTCCCTGTCAAAGATAAAACTTTTCTTAAAGATAAAATTAACCTTTTTCTCCACTTTCCAATTATGTTCTGCATTTTTGACATTGATGTTTTCAGTTTACAAAATGTAAAAAAGTTAATTTTGGTAAAAAATACTTTACTACACAAAATGTGTGGTAATGTTTCTGTGCTTTCCTAATTAACTGGACCAAATTTGCTCACAAAGTGATTGTCTACCTATGTGATCTTCTTAGATTAAATATGCAGAAGTTGTTGATGAGAGCACATCAATGTTTGTCCTTAGGGATGGTTTTTTTGGCTGCAAAATCATCTTGTGAGGAGAAGCCTTTGTGAAATTAACACCAAACATGAAGCGACAGCCATAATTTTCTCATCAAAAATGAATAATGACAGCACATTGTGTCAATCAATTATCTCAAAACAGTGCATGGCTGTTGGTTATCAATTTGATGTGAGCCTAAAATTAAAGAGTATTGTTTAAACAGATATGTCAGACGCTCATGTAGGCAAAAAACAAACCAAAAAAAAAATCATGTATTAACACTACAAAAGCAAGGACTTTTATAACAATAGGAAGCCAAAACCAAGGTGAAGCAACAAGCTGATCTCACTTCCTTTTCTCATTTTGATTCTCTTACACTGCCCCATTTCCAGCAACATACCACACAAAATAGGTTTTGTTAAAAACAAAACTTTTATTTTTTGTCTCCCTCCACTTGATATCATTTTCCACTTTGTGGATTTTGAAAAAAAGGAAAAAATACCAACAGCAATGAAATAAAAGTAAAAAAGACAGGATTTGCAGCTCAATAAAAAAAAAATACAATCATCACTTTACAGCACAGAACAACAACTCTCAGGATGGAAACAAACGTTTTGTTCCTTTCATTTTGTCTTGTGTGTTTACATTGATAACATCTTTAGGAATGTAATAAGAACCTGCAATCCAGGTGTATGTTATGAACGAAGCAACCTGCCCAGTGGAGCTTAGAGCGAACACAAACACACAGATGCACACATACTGCTCAGATACAAGGCCCTTGGAATTACTAATGGATAATGCACACTTTAACATGCATCACTGCGTTCTTGTGCTAGTTTACAAACAATGCATCTCTAAAAAATGCAAAAAGGTGGGCAAACCTGTAGAAAAGAGGGGTGGGGGACCATTTTCTCAGATCATCTGCACAAAAAACAAATTCAGATGGTAAAAAAGAGAAACATGGAGAGATGGGTTTTTACATTCAACATTAAGCCAACTTTTTCCAGCAATTACAGCAGGAGTCCTCAAGTAAAATTTGTTATCAGATTTCAAATGAGACGTTTTCCTCTTTCTATTCAAAGCAGTAATTTCCATCCGGAAGCTCACAGCCCTCTTACTATCTTCTCATGTATCCCAGATTTCAGCATTTTACCCTGCAGCTGTGACTTCAGCTTACCTTGGTTTGCAACATAACTGCTTTTCTGTAACATGACTGCAATATTAACAGGCACAAAAATACTAGTTTTGACTGTGAGTTGTGAAAAAAAAAAATCATCCAGTTTTTTTTTTTTCTCCCTGTCAGTCCTTGGCGCTGCAACCAATATTTACTCATCGGTTGATTGACAAGGAAAATGCAACGCGTAGGACGGTTATTCACAGAGGCCAAGTAATGGTGCTCTCTCTGTGTTGGAGATGCGAGGTGGGCGACTTAATGACTAGAAAGACGTGGTGGGCGAGATTCCTGCTTTTGCCTGCCTGAATGTTGCTGTTGCCCAGCTGGTGGACTGTGGCATGCTGTTAATTAGACCAATGCTTCTGCTCTGTGGCCCGAAGTCTTTATTAAGAGAGGAATTTCTGCCTGACTGTCCATCTATCAATCCATCGCAGTTTTTCCTCGCCTTATTGACACCCAACAGGCAGCATACGGGGGCACACGTTAGCTGCAGTAATGAAACTATATTGCGTCTTAATAAACTTGCAACACTGACTTTGCCCACGAGAGCTGAATGGGCCTCCGGATAGCTGGTAAACAATGGATGATTGGGATAATATATGGGAATTAGGCGTGCTTTGCAGTAAAGGACATGAGCAGGGGATTTGGAATAATGATATTGATTCATATGCAATTATCACTCTGGTGTAGCATATCCTTTTGGTATACTGCCTCTAGTTGCTGTGAGACCATGCTGTAGCTCACAAATGAAACTAATCTGTTACACATAATTTATTGTTCTTGTGGATGTCATCCCTATATTGACATAATAGCTAAATTTCAGTCTGTGTTGCAGTTGCTGTGGAATTAAATTGCACATGCAATGTTATAGGGAGGCTTTGTACCAAAACAAGCAATACAAATACAAGACTGCATTTACTTGAAATGGAAAACTAATGATTAATTCTTTATTTCCCTGGATCTGACTCATGCTTCTGAGTACAGAGTTTACCAAGCTGACATTACAGCTTGCCCAAATAGTTTCAGAGAAGGGCCTAAAATCGATGTGCAATTAGGGGTGTCTTGTATCAGGCATGATGAATAATGCTCTCTGCTCTAAGGCTGGGTTATGGACACTTGATCAATCCAGTTTCTGAGGCTGGGGAGATATTGCTCTATTTCAAAGCTGTTCAGTCAAATATATTGATTAACTATTGTGTTGAGGATTGAAAGTCTATTCCAGGATTTGCTTTGAGCAGCAAACCTGCTATAAAGAGGGGATATGCTGTAAGCCCACAACCATGTATTAAATTACGGGATATATTCATGTTGTTCTAACTATCAGATTTGCTTTTCAACAGTTATATTTATTATTTTACTACAGTATTTTTATTTGCACCATTAAGCGTTTAAATATGCTATCCTTTTCTAAAAGCACATTCCTCTGAATATTTTACAATCTTCTTCATGCAACGTTAATGATGTGCTAAGCATAAATAAAGATCCAATAAATCTATTCATTTAATATTCTTTGACCAAGCAATTATGTGAAACAATTGTGAAACAAATACAGCTGTTAAAGTGCATTACAATGCTACAAACAGTAAACAAGCTGAAGTTTTGTGAGCTCCAACCAATATGGCATCTTATTAAGAATAACTCTGGAAATAGATCATCATAACCTTCAGCTACAGGAGCCAATCAACACTTTCTCATCAGGGTACGCCGAATGTAATTAGGGGCTGAAGAATTGTCTTGTTTATATCACTGTAAACGCATTGCACCCCAGTTGGAGTGTTATTTACACACTGGAAATAGGCCAGACTGCATTTGTGATCAAGGCTATGTTAATGATGTTCATATTGCATGGTGCAAGCATAAATAGAATGTGCTACACCTTCCCCTGGGGGGGGACCACAACACTCAAGTTTGAAAATGCAATTTGAAGGCCTGCCTGTCTTCCTTCTCTCAGTGAAGGGTTCACTGTCTGGTGAGTGTCACCGCATCTCCCTCTAGCTATGAACTTTTGGATTTGCATTGTCAGGATATCATCCCACGGGACCATCCGGCTGGTTGCTCCCTCAGCAGGAACCTCATCTACCCTTAAATTTTACACCCCAGGGATCTTCTACCAGCTTGACAACCCTCTCTGCAACCTTTATGTCATAATAAGAGTGTGAATCATGTATGGCTGTGAGCAAAGATATGCACTTGGGTATATATAATTACATTGACAAAATGTTTCAAAGAGGCCTGTCGTTATCTACCTGTTGCTCAGTAGTTGATACTACAGATTAAATAAGAGGTTAGCAATGAGGAAATGAGGATCTCTAATAGAAGGAGTGGCAAAACCAAGTGAAGCCGGTGTTTAAGGAGTGTGGTAGTTTCAAATTTATCTGAAACTGGATTAGATGAAGACAGTTTGAGCAATTAGTATTTTGTGGAAATAATAATAAAAAAAAAACAACAACACTTAACAAGCAAGTGAGGCAAGATCCAAAGCAGATTAATTAGTTTTATGCTTTCCATTTTTGGGCATGGAATGGGACATTTAGCACGGACTGACTACTGGCAAAGCAACTCTATTTCCAGAGTTTTTATGACTTCTTGTAGTATAAAATCAAGTATTACAGTGGTTCGAGTACTAATTTTGATACTTTATCACTTTACCTTTAGCTACTTTGTAAGGTGAAGCACTCTTAACACATTTAAAACATTTTGGCTAAGGAGGAAATTCAGAAATTATCTTGTTCAAATAACTAAATGAAATAAAAATGTCAGCAGTAGTGTAAAGGTGTAAAGAATGACATTTAGATGTTATAAAATGTTTGAGATTGAAATTGTTCCATTAAAACCAGTACTGCTCTGACAAGTTGTTAACACCTGCTGTTGGCACTACATGATTCTCCAGTCTTCCCTGAAATATACTATTCAGAGAACTCTGCTGCAAGATAATGATTGCCTTTATGGAGGCTGGAAGAATCCAAAACAGCAAGCTAAAATATGTCAAAACAGCCTTTGATTGTAGTTGTTCCCTTGATTCAATCCCAGTTTTACTAAACTACAGCATTCTGAACGTTTTCTACTGGAAGATCTTAGTTTGATACCAAACCCAGGTAGCATTATAAAGGCCTGCAAACCTTGATCTTCAATGCAAAAAATGACAAGAGTTCAGTTTAAAAATACACAACAGTAAATGTGTGGAGGTTTATAAAGAAGCATTTTTAAATGAACCGTTATGAAGTTTGTTTTGCAAGGGAAGAAATATGGATAGGACCCATAATCTCTGCTTCTACAAACTAAGGTGTTCATTATTTTCTATTAAAAAACTAAACTAGCCGATTCAATTATATCAATACACCCATACGCATGCTGTTAGCATGATGCTAAATGTCACTCCTGCAAGATATCACCCTCTAATAACTTTTCCTTCCTAAATTCAATCTAATCAGTTGAATGATGGTAAAATTACTAAAACATCTTGAAGAATAGCAATACATATTTAGTTGAATCAATGAGCCTAGGAACATTTATGAAATCTAAAGTAATTCAAGTATATGATATTGTAAAACCTAATATCATATAAAAGTGTATTATGGTGAAATGGGAAAAATGTTTCAAACATTGAAATGTTTAGATTCAGTCTTAAACCTGTACTCTTTTCGGACTGTTCACTATTAAACTTGAACATAACAAAATTTGGTAGTTTTTTTTTTTTTTTTTTCAAAATCCACCCATTCACAAATACAGACATGCTATTTTCAAACACGCTGACAAACATGACAGTATGTTGTTTTCTTGTCCACAGTTTTTTTTTTTTATCTTCTTTTTATCTTTATCAACAACAGATTATGTACAGACAAATGTTATGGGCCACTGATAACCCTCAGTGGGGAGCTGACGCAAGACAGTGAGTGTGAAAAAAAATCTTCTAGAAGAGTTTAAAAATATTGGCAATAAATGTTTCACAGACCAAATGACCTGTTATTGTGCTTGAAATGGAATCCATCATTGTTTTGGGAGCAAGTAGTTGCATGCACAATATGTGTTCTTTAACACCCAAATACATCGCAGAGGAAACGACATATAGTGTCCTAGATTAAGGGCCATTTAAACAGAGCTTCACAATCATTTCCGAGGAAAGTACACAGTAAAAGGACAACAACAGACTTTTGATAGAGCTTGTTAATGGCAGATCGTTTCACAGATTTGACCATGATGGAAATCTCTTGCACAGTAAAATTAGGGGTTATTGCTGATTTGAAAAAGAAACAAAACAAACAAAAAACACATTCACACATTTGATTCAGTATTGAGTAATTCCCCTGTCATGTTGTAGTAGTCAGGGTTCAGCTGGGGTTTACTCATCCCTTGGTGCGCACTTGCTATGGCAAATTTGCATATAGTCTCTGAGTGTGAGCTGAACACAAGAAATGGGTGCAGGCATGACGAAATACGAGATTTCATCTCGCTGTTTGTGCTGTACAGGGTTTTTTGTCACAGGTACACACACCAGAGGGAGTAGTGGTGCACCAAGGTGAGATTTGTCCTTGAAGAGGATTCCTGTCAGTGGTAGGATTGAGCTTGATTTATGGGGGCCATAACTGAGCGGCGGAAAGGACAGGTGGAGCTCGGGCTCCTTCGCTCAGCCAGCCACAGGTAATGGCTAATTACATCTTTATCTCCCTGTGGTCTGGCAGAACAAGAACTGACTTACAGCCACAGCCAGAGACCGACATGGATCCAAATCATTTATCTAGATGGTCGGTAGAGGACACACCATGACAAGCGGACAGATGTGGTGCAAATGTGTGTTTGATGCAGTTAAAAGCATGACAGAAAGAGTCAAATACATAAACTGTTACAAATTATAAATTACATCACCAGCCACCGCTTCAGGACCCGATCGAAATGACCCCCTCGAACTGTTTCAAATGTGATTTTAAAAAGCTTGCCATGGCAAAATAGACCACATCACTTCAAAAACTTTACACCTTTTTTTTTGTTCTGTTTTTTTTTTTATCTTCATTGAAGTTGTTCGATGTGTGCGAGCAAAGTAGAAAACATTTTTTTTTCCTCCCCACGCACAACTCATTACCATCGTATTTTGTTCATTTTTTTCTCCTTACATGGAATTACTATTCATAGTTATTCAAATACTTATTAACATCATCATCATCATTATCATCATCAGTAGTAGAAGTAGTAGTATTAACACCAAAAAAGTAAAAGCAGTAAAAGCAGGTAACCTTGCAGAGAAAAAACAGACACAGTGCAGGGAGGGAGAGAGGGCGTATGGACTCACAACAGGAACATCTCTAACCAGTACATGCTATCAACAAGCGACAAAGAGGATGGAGCAGCAACAGCTTTGAAACAGAAGATATTATTTGTCAATAGACAGTCTCTTGCTGCTTCAGAAGACTTAAGTGTAGTAGAGGCTTACTGAGGATCTTATGGAGGCAACCTGAAGTCACCAGCATGGCCTCTGTACTGCGTATATTTACAGTGGCGGGATGAAAAGCAGGTGACGATGTTTGGTAGGATCGACGCACAGCTGAGAACACTAGCAATATGAAGGGCAACTAGACAAAGCACTTTAAACAGAGAGGCAAGGAAAAGGGTAGAGGGACTTAAAAAGGTCTGGGTAGTGAGGGCTACATGCGAAAACTTAGTATAAACCTCCCCAAATTACATAAAGGGGAGTGGCGCCATCACCACCCATCCTTTTTTAATACATTTTGACATCATTCATAGCAGCTTCACTGCTACACTGGTAAAATAAAAATAATAATAATAAAAAAAACATACATGTCTCCACTTGGTTTAAGTGTGTGATCATAGGGTGAAATTTCACATGACAGCCAGTATCACATAATAACTATCATTTCCATAAATACCCACCAAAATATTGTGATTTCATGTATTATTTCCATAAGGCAAACATTGTAGGTCAGTCAATAGTCTGTGTTTTATATTACATAAATGACCATACAGTTGTTAGATTATCTATTTTCTCGTTTGTCGCCGTCATTGATAATATACACTTTCTATCAGCTTCACCTCAGTGGGAGTAATGGGGGGAAAGCAAAAGGCGGAGAGGGGAAGTACCAAGTCAGACAAGTCTGCAAGGCGAAAAGGACAAATTGTATGTGTGAAAGAGAAACAGAAGAAAGAGATATTGTGACTAAGTTGAATTCATAACTGAACGGAGGGTGCAGGGGAGGGAGTTTCAAGGGAGTAGTCGTGTTTGATGCAGTGATTCAATGGCTCCTGAAATAATGCATATTCTTTTTGTTCACAGTGATGGGTTCGTAATTAAAGAATTTCATTTCCGTTTTCCTTCCTTTGAGAGAGGGGAGAGAGTGAGACAGAGGGAGCAGAGGGCTTGGTGTTTGAGGATGATTCCAGCAAACAGGGCTTCACACGTTCACCAGAAGAACAGCAGAGAGGGAAACCCAAACGCACAGGGTGGCACTCATCCCTACATATAAACCAGCTCCTCGTCCCTGGAGAGCTCCTGGTCCTGGATAGAGAAATAGAAGATTGGAAAAGAGAGCCGGGAGACAGGTGAGGGAGAAAGAAAAAAGGAATAGAGGTAAATTTACCATCACAACATGAGTTCCTGAAGATCAGTAGCTCTTACATCCATCACAATTTACATCTAGATTCTGAGATTTTTTACACATGACTAAATTCATATCGATTTGTAATCTGATTTATGGCAAAAACATATTTTTCTGGCTGGTGACTATGTGCTGATTTATTAAATGATAAAACCAGGTATGCAGTATGCTCTCTGGATGTATCAGTGGCTGAAGCCTGTCAATTAAACTTAAGATTTTTCATGCACTTAGAATGTAAAAATAAATGAATATTTCTATCCTGTTTGGCTATAAATAGCTAGTTTGCATACATTTTATTCTATATGTTGACAAATGCAGATTACACAGCGAAAACTCTATCCATCACTCAAATTCTTCCCATAAAAAGCTTAATATCAATGACCTAATAATTTTTACATGTTGCTTTACTACATGACACTTCATAACCATGATAAGGCATGGCAGTCGTTAATTTCACTTTGATGCATCTGTGTTACACACATGAGATGAAAAAGGTGACCTTAATGTCCTGATCTAATAATCTGAACATGCTGAATTCCACGTCATGAAAACATGTAGGAGGCTTGTCATTTTGACTCATCAAGCAACACTCATTTGACATCTGTCAAAAAATAACGACACTGATTGCTCTGTGGCTATTTTAGTTATCCCAGTGAGGTGTTACACCGTGTCAATATCTCCATAACAGTGCCACATCAGACAAAGACTACCAGAGTAAATACAAAAAAAAAAAACTCTTTTCAAAAATACTTTTTTACTGGAGGGAGAAATGTATCCAAGCCATCCTGGCACTGTGTGAATGCATAATTTAATCATGAATTAGCTGCTGACAACCTTAGAAGGAGTTTAAAGTTTAAATCTGGCCACCAAGACCAGAATATTAACTGCTTTTTAAAATGGATAGATCACTTAATAAATAGAACGTGTCTGACAACACAAAGTAAGCTGAAGATCTCAAAAAGCAACACATTAATCTAAAGTCTCTGTGATCACTCTGTGGAATGTCAGCGTCTGCTATTATCAACAACCAGGAGAAAATATGGCACAGTGATGAGCCTTCTCCGAAATGGCGGCCAAGGCCTCATTGATTTTCACAAACAAAGATCGACTTCTAAAGAACACTTTAGCTTTACTTGTCTCAATTAAAGGTGACCTTGATTCTTTCTTGAACAGGTTAGGGTAGGTCTATACAAAATAGGTTAATTACAGTTTTTGCACAAAATAATTCTTAGATAATGAGATTTGAGTTTGGTCAGTTCTGCCTATTTTGAGCTCCTTTCAGAATGAGCTGATTCAGAGGCTCTTTCCAGACAAAACACTTGTCTTTTCCAGCAGTCATTGTACAGCACACAGTGGTAAAACCAGCTGAGCAAACATGCTCGAGCTCCACTTGGGTTGCTAGGTAACAGGCTGGGCTCAGCTGGGATTTCTAGGTAAAAGCATAAGATCAGTCAGTTGTGACTCAACAATTAAGAGATTTTTTAAATGGATAATTTTCCAGAGACCAAAAAAATAATAGGTCCCCTTTTATATCAGTGTTCATGATTCATCAATATTACTTAACTGAAGAGAAATGGCATCCAAGAGTGACCTTCAATACAAAAAATTAACAGAACATAAATAACTTTTAATCAAAGTTTCTTATATCTTACCCTGTCAGTCTAAGGTTGCCCAAAACGAGCATCTGACAGACTGAAATATCCTATACCCTTATTGGTGTACTGTAATTTGTCACATGTCTCATTTTTCTAAACATGAGGCTCATCTACATATTTTTCAGTCTGTATTGTTAAACTTACAACTAAATCCTGATTTTGTATCCTCCTTTTATGAGTGATTTTACTCATAAATTGGGACACTAACAAGTTATGTGAAAGTAAGCCTTGGAGACAGCTACATGTTAGCCAGCATCTCTGTGCATCTCCTTCCTTGTGAATGTATGTCACTGTGTGATTCAGAATAAATTAACATCCAAACATCAA
The DNA here is from genome assembly GCA_903067095.1 of Girardinus metallicus. Lineage (NCBI taxonomy): Eukaryota > Metazoa > Chordata > Actinopteri > Cyprinodontiformes > Poeciliidae > Girardinus > Girardinus metallicus. The sequence goes on along the minus strand of CAEGAE010034487.1, from coordinate 35,850 downwards.
CTGATGTTTATTTATATCATTGTGCCAATAAAAACAACTAGTTGTGTTGAAATTTTAACAGTCCATTAAATCTTTTGTCAGATTCATAAGTAGATCTTAATTGTTCAAACTTCCTTTCTTTAGTAACTGAGTGTCAGTTTAGGTCAGCGATCATCATTTGGATAAGCAAGCCGATTCCATCCTGCTCAGAAGTGTTCAGTAACTAAAGGCATTTCACGCATTCTAATGCAGAAATTATTTTCATTTCAGCTCAGAAGAGGTCAATGATGGCGGTGTCTTAGTTCACAGTATGTGATCAATGCTGAGTCAGATTCTGACATAGAGCTAAAACACCACCAAAAGAAACCCCAAAACAAGCAGCTGACCATTGAAAAACTGTTTGGCTGGTTTGCTAGGAGGAAAGAAAAACTGCAAAGCTGATCACCCAGCTGAACTTATATTCTTGATGATATTGGCTTGGTGTAATTAAAACTTCTTTTAATTTAAAATAACATCTATCAAAGTTATCCATCAGTAAAAGTAAAAGTAGGCATGGGCTAATATTATTGTTTATTATTTTATATTGTTGCACCTGAAAACAGATTGAGGTTTGTTATATTTTTATTGTACTTAGTCATTTCTCAATGTCAAGCAAACAGTGACTGATTGAAGATACTCTAGAAGAGTTTGAGTGCTATAGAGTACAACTCTTTAATGAATCTAGTATTCTTAAAAGTTTGTTTTTGTTTTACTAATTTAACATTAAAATATAAGTATGTAGTAGCCTAAATACTATTATTTTCTGTTCATGTTGTGCTTGGCTCACTTTGTTTATTCAATAGTTGTTTTGTGTAGTGAGAATTTGTGTTATGGTTTTGAAACTCATTAAAACATTTTATTTTATGACATAATCATGATTAGTGTTTTAGTTTGTATTATATTTTTACTAGTTTTCTTACCTGAGTGCTTCAACTTAACATGTTTAATTTTTGCCATCATGACCTGTTTTGGCAGGAGGGTGCAACAGATTGTGGTATATTTGAAAACCATCTAACAGATTAGAGATCTCTCCCAAAATAATAATGTCGAGTGCACCCATAAAGACACAGCCCTGTGCTACATACACTCACTCATTACATAAAAGACATAAAACACTTATAAAGTGAATCACTTCAATTACAGTGCTTTATTAGGAAGGCACTTGATCTGTAGACTCTACTTCTTCTACCAATTATTTTTATAAAGGCAGATTTTCAGTTGGAGCAATATCTACTTTTTAAAAATTAGACTGGTAGTGAGTGAGTGTTGAAGGTAGAACATTTCTCATCTTGAACTTGTTTTTTGAGGATGTACCCAGGACTATACTCTATGCTCCTTACAGCCTGAGAAAAGTTTGGAAACTGCTGCACTTTCACTAGTATATTCTCTGAAAAACTTTAAATTCATGGACAGGCAATTTTTGCATTTTGAAATCCTGATATTGATAACCAGACTATGGCTACATGTAGGTAAAGGAAGCCTTGACTTTTAACAAACACACTGGTGTTATTTAAGTGGCATTACTCTGATCTTTATTCATTTAAACTTTTCAAGAAACAATTGAGAACACGAATGTCTAGGAGGTGTCTAAGATAACTAAGCAAGCAATAAAAAGTACTAAGTACGTAGAGCAGCTAAAGTTAAAACAGAACAGACAAAAGAAATTATAACATCTCACAAAAAAATCTTTTGGTCTCTGTGTCTGCGGCTTAAGATGAAGTAGATGTTGTAACCCTGAGAGTCTTCACACAAAGCCACTGTTTAGTAGGCGTAGTTCTCTAGAAAAACAAGTTATTATTTTTTATGTCACTAGTAAGCAGTAACATGTTTTTTGAACCAGAGGTGTGGATAACACTTAAAAGGCTAAACTGCAAACCCCTTAATTAACCCTTTGTATTCATATTGTCGCTTGTTTTACAGGTTACAGAGATAAAAGCAGGTGATTTATGCTGTAGTGTATGAGTGTAAAGTGAAAGCAAGCAGCGACTGCCAATGGTCTATGTAATGGACTCATCGACAGAGAGTAATTACAATAATGTGCCAATTTTGACATGATTGAGGGGTTGCTGGTGTTGAAATATTGCATTTGGTACCTTTAAAATGGTGAACAAAGAGGTATAGTAGCAGACAAATTAAGTCAGGTGAGATAAAGACAGTGAGTCTCTGAATGTGAACAAAAAAAACACAAAAGGATTCAGATTATGGTCCATTGCTGGTTGAGGAGAGAAGTGGGTTTGTTGTGTTCTAATGATAGCAGGAGAAGATTAGGAAAGAAAAAGGAGGCAGAAGGACAGATGATGGAGAGATAGGCTGACAGAAGTGACTGTGGCGGTGAAAAAGAGAGCAGAAAGATGTATGGGTCTGGCAGAGGAGTGAGTCATTGAAGGGAGACTGGACGAGATAATGGGGAAAGGAATGGAAGAAGAAAAGGGATAGATGAAGGACTCACTTAAGATGGTAATGCCAAACGCACTAAAGGGAGGGTGATGGGAAATGGAAGGGTAGGAAATCGCTCATTGGGGACGGTTAATGTGAATCGGGCTCTGAGAGAAATGACAACTTCTCGGGTAACAGGACAGAACAGAGCGACAGTCTGTGTGTACAGGCGGGTGTGCGAACAGACGAGCGATGGTAGGGGAGAGCGTGAGCGTACAAAAAGAGAAAGAGGCTGTAATATAGGCAAGCAAAGCTTTAATGGGGCGGAGAATAACGTAAATGGGAAGAAGGAGGGAGTGTAAAGGCTCAGTGAAGGCTGTGCAGTGTGCAGAGCAAAAACAGATTTGGAACATTTTTGCAGCAGGCAGTCCTGTCTAACTCCGGATAGTCACAAAAGATAAATGTGAACATATTTGGCAAAAAAAAAAATAAAAAAATCGATACGCTCGCACACCTAGGTTTGCGAGATGTGTGTGAAAACTTACGAAACAGCAGCATACTGGCGTTGGAGGAACCCAGACGGTTTGAGGCGAAGCAAGTGTAGTTGCCAAAATGTTTCTCTGTCACATTGGTAAACAGCAACAGCGAGCGCGTCTTCTCGTTTTTGATCCGTAAGGTGTTGTCATTCTCTACTGGCCTGGGTTGTGCGCACAAAAGCAAAGCAAAGAAACAGAACGATTGAGTCTTTTTTAGAGAAACAGAAAGAAAACCCAGCATAATATCACACCTTCTGACTCAGTCTGCCGAGAAGAATACATTACTCTGTCATTTGACAGGTTTGCAGCATACTCTCTAATAATTATCTTACTTTGTAACAACATTTGAACTCTGACTGTGTTTAAACAACAAATACTTTGTAAAGAAGTCTATTATACTGCATTCTGAAATGAAAGCTTAATTTCTATTAGCACATAATTGTTTAACACATACCAAATCACACATGTTTATGTCTGCTGTTTCATTTCATTCTACTGAATATGATAGAACAACAGTACGTTTAAGGTTGCTGAAGGTAAACGGCTGTGACAATCAAGACTTTTGCTGCCCATTCTTCTCGTTAAGGCTACACAACATATAGTGCGAATACATTGCCAACACACGCAATTTTCACATAACAAAGGAATGTTTAGAGTGAAATAACTGTAATATTTAACCAGTTGGACAGAATCTCATAGCACCAGACACAAATGACAAATCATTCAAAATGCTAAAAGCTCAACAGAGTGGGATACACAGATGAGAATAAGAGAAAAAAAGAATTGTAATATTTGTCATTGCAATATTTATCCATCACAGAAGTTTCTAATCTTGTTTAGCCCTACTATGTATTATATTCTTGTCCAGTCTTGTTGGTCATAGTTCTGGTTGTTTTTTACCAGTGTGACTGTAAATATGACCTAGTTTAGACAAGTCATTATTTTTCTTGCAATTTCCTGATTTATGAAGAGCTTTGCTTTAGCTGAATGGCAAATTTTCTTTTCTTACCCATTTTGAAAAGAGATACTCATGGGAGGTTTTGTTAGTGACTGTTTACAAGTTTAATTTGAAGCAAATTAGATGTAATGTGGAACTAGTAAGCACAAATAAGGATGAGTAGCTTAAGCATATTATCCTTTGCTTCAGACAGATAACACTCAGAGGTGAAGTGCATGGAAGAGTATTTTCAGAACTGACTCAGAAGTGAGCCAAGAACAAGCGCCGATGGCAAAACACACTGTGGTTCGTTTTGCCCCTGAAGTCAAAAGTTGAATCTCAGAATAACATGAAAACTTGTATTCCTGTTGCAAGTCTTAACTCAGAAGGATTTGCAAATTGTTCTACTCCATGATCAGGCAGTTTTTTTTTTTTGTTTTTAGCAATACAAGCTAAGAACAAGGTTTTTTTCCCATTTAATACCGGCAAACACTACAGCAAGATGTTTTATTACACAAACCAGCTTTCCTGACCCTGGTGAAGAAAAACATCCCCACAGCATGATGCTCCCACCACTATGTTACACTGTGAGGGCGGTTCATTCAGGACGACATGCTGTGTTATGTCCCAGCCACACGAAGCATTTTGTATACACGCCAAGAGGAACACCTTTCTCCAGATTTACTATGTGCCTTAGGCAGCTTCCGGCAAACCTTAACCAGGACTTCCAGGCTGAATACACCACAAATACACTTATTTTTTGAAGGCAACATGTTCATTTATCTTGACTAATTGTTCTATACTATTTTATCTTAATCTATCACATAAAATAATGTTGCATTGTGTCAAAATATGTGGGAAAGGTCAAGGAGTATGAATACTTTTCCACATCACGGTACTTTTGGCAGCATAGCGACATTTTTTTCTTAATTAATTCTGTATTTTATTTTATTTCCAGGCAGTTGGCCATGTACAGATGACTTCATAGACTTTGACTGGAGTGTCATACACAACAATAAGATTACTGTCTGAAAATGCACAGTTTCATTTTAAAACATTTTTAAAGCAAACAATAAAAAAAAATAGATAACTTAATAAATACTACTCAATCCTGCTGCTCAAGGGTCACTGCCTTGCATGTTCTAGGTGTTTTTATGCTTCAGCACACCTGATTTCAATTGATGGCTGATTAACAGGCTTTTACTGAACTGCAATCATCTGAATTGAGTATGTTAAAGGAGAAAAACAAATAAAACATACAGTGCAAAATGAAATAAGGAGTAGGGTGAGGAAACACTGACCTGAGGTATGTGTCTGATAGGCAGTCTTGAAAATAACCATATGTTTTGAAATATAAAACGTCACAGAAGATTCTGAAATCTGTTCTTCTGCTTTGGTGTTTGGTAACAAATGATTATGAGGAAATTTGGGAACAAAACATTGTATTGCAGCAAATTTCTATGTGGTTATATGCACTGTTTCACTTCTAAAATATTTTTAAAAAGACACACCTGCTGTAGTCACTGCATTTTTCAGGGATTTTTTATGAGAGAATCCACACAGCATGTGTCCAAAAATGTGATAACCCCCCCCAAAAAAAACAGAACTACTAAGCTTTTAGACCTTCTTGATACTCACATTTGATATAAATGCTACAGTTTTGCCAAATATCTCATGTCATGAATACAAATTTGTTCTCTAGCTTAACGTTCAAAGTGAGCCTCTCAAAATCCTGTGTCCTTACAAGGTCACCAAACCTTGTCAAGCAGTGCTGGGTCAGCTTGACATCTCAGTTCACCAAAGTTTAGGTTGAACTATACGGATAAGCATTCCTTTCAATTACTAATTCTCATCAGAATCAATACGTATCTGGTATAAATTAGACTATTACTCAAAGTTAATGAAGTCTATAGTCTTGTAGCAACTCACATAACTCCTTTAACTGTGCATACCTAATTTACTCTCTTCCTGCCTCTCAATCAGAGTAAACAATGCACTCACATTTTTCTATGTCACTTTTTTTGTCATCATTAAGCAAGAAAATGTTGTGGCTCATGAACCCATCATTCTAACCCTCTGAGAAATATGATGCCTAAAAGATGTTTCACAGAAATCCATAATGGCTTATTTGCATTTAGATATTGAGTTAAGATGGAATACATTATATCCTGGCAACATCACAAACATACTTTATTTTTCTGAGCGTTCATCCTATTAATGCTCTATACGTCACCAGCTTGTTTCTACACTATTTTAGCTACAATTCCTTAAGGGAAGAATTTGCTGGCATATTTAGTGACTCTCTTGTAAAGACAAAATCTAGGCCCAAAAGACAAGTGCTGCAAAAGGCCATTGAAGAAAACTATTCAAACACATCGGTGCTGTCTTAACGACATATGGAGACACTCCTCAAACATAACTGTCTTACATTTAATGTAAAAAAGCTCAGATTTTAGGCTTTAAAAGGTTTTATAGTGGTTTCATATGGTTTTAGGGAAATAATCTCAACAACCCTGACCTATTTGGTCTGTAGCCTTTGGTAGTCTTACCTATGATCGTCTCTGTACCACTCAAATGTAGCTGGTGGGACTGCCATTGCATCACACCTCAAGATGGCTGTCTTCCCTAGATTTGCAGGCATGTTCTTCATGTCTGTGATCATGGGAGGGTCTGGCGGAAAAAAAAAAGAAAAGAAAAATAAAATCAGCAAGAGATAATTCAGTAATTAGTACACACCACCTTTTACTGAATAATGAAGTCAGGTCTGATGGGGGTTGCGTACAAGGTTGAAAAATGCCCACAGAGAATGAAATTAAAATGTGTAGAGACTAATGCATTCACAACATTAACATATATTATTAATACATAATTATGCACATGAGGTTGAGCTGGATTACGACCACTGGGCTTTTGTGTCCTGCAAACATTGTAGTACTTACAGTTTACCGTGACTCTGACCTTCTGCTGGTCAGGTGGAGCTACACCGTTGTGGGTGATGCATTCGTAGTCCTCAGCCTGCTGTCTCTTGATCTCCGTGATATCCAAAAACTCCCCCTCACTCACCAGTCCATCTAATTACAGAAAGGGTAAAGTCAAAGGTCACAATACATCAAGTGCAAGGTGACTCAGTCTGCAGATTTACGGCTCACTACTTGAAGTACAGCATACGCCCTTCCAGCTTTAGACAGTTTAAGAGCATGCAGAAGGCCAACATGCAAATAACTGCAAATGAAGCGTCATTCAATTCTGCTGGGGAACATCGATGTAGAAAGATGGGGGATGTGGTGGAAATCAATATCATGATAATTAAAGCCGTAATGACATGATGAAACGGATGATAATGAATTTATCAACAGACACTAATGAAACATTTGTAATGAAGAAAAATTGATCATATTGCAGTTTTTGCCAGCGGCCGGTTCGACAGCGACAGAAAATAACTGCACTGGTTCATGTAGAAAAACTAACACCCTCTGACGTAAGTGGCACTATTACTTTTGAAATGCCAGGGGAACTTGGACACTTTTCAACAAACAACTGGATGAGTCGGGGTGTAATAGCTAATTCGCCACATTACATGGTGAGAAGAATATTTGGCGGTTGTTTGATGTTGACAAACTCCCAGGTGCAGCTAAAACCAAATTAGTCAGTCTAGCGCTTTTCCTCGGGCGACGAACATCTCTTCAGAGGTGGAGAGTCGAGGGAATAGACTGCGAGTTATTGCTCCTTCATGTGGGGGGAATTGATGTTATTGGCTCGACAGTGACAGAGACAGAGACAGGAAAAAACAAAGAAGGACGAGACTGACAGTGCACTCATTCCATCCAGTCAGCCTTAGCAGCCAGCTGTCTCTTAGCCCTTAAAACCATCAGGCCTATTTTTTCTTTCCCCTTTAACCAATTAAAGAAGCCAAACTGTGTGACACAGCATAACATATAACCTCACAGTTAACAAGGAAATCCAGCTATTAATTTTCTATTTACTTTTCCATTTAAACCCTCCTCTAAGAAATACAAACAAACAAAAAAAATCCCACCAATCTACTGTCAGTCTGTAGACCTTTAGCTCCCATCATGAACTCTGCAGCAGGAAATTTAAGAACAACACTGACACACAAACACCAAAAAGACACTAAACGCTACAATTATTCCTGTCAGAGATTAGCGCTGCGCTTCTAATTGAAGATTATGCTGAAGGATTATTAGTGAGGCTACTGAGCTGTAGACGATCCATCGTGGCTCAGCAGAGAACGTCGACGCTATGACTACTGCATGTGCCACCCAAGAGATGGCAGGCAGACGCTAAGTGTTGCGGTCGGGTGGTTGCAGTGTTATTCACTCATTCCATTAGTGAACAAAGTACACCGTAGGTCTCTTGTGACATCTTTTTTAAGCAGGCAAAAGCAGTATAAAAAGTCAGTACACTTTTAAAATGGCAAACGTTTTTTTTTTTTTTTTAAAGATATGACAAGACAAATCACTGCAGAGCATTTTCCTTCCTTTAATGTGACCTATAACCTATGCAATTCAACTCAAATATTTTAGGAACCTAATGAGCTAAAGCGAGATAAGCACAAAAGATGCCCTCAAAATCTGGTAAATCTTAAGATTTTTTGCAACGTTTAGACAAATATGCCAAGATGTGCTATTCTCTTTGATTTCTGCTGGAGAAAAGACTATTGTGTTAACAGTAAACGGTGATTGAAAAAGTAGGAGCTTAAATGTGTTCATATTAACACAATCACTTTGCTTTAGTTCTTCAGTTGTTATTCTTCAACCTAATAAATGTCCCTGTTCTTATTAGTGACATTAAAGTTGAAAAAAGTTGGTAATTATTTATTCTCTTAATTAATGTCACATTTAAAAAACTAGTAAACAAATAAATCTGCCATTTTAACAGGGCCATGAAAATTTTTCTGACTCGCTGTAAATGACATTAACAGAGGAGTTGTAAGAAATAAAGATGGCAAATTAAATGACACATTGGAGTAAACAAGTGCTAAATTTTGCATTGCAGACATAAAAACCGATAATATGCAACACTTGGAAGAAGATGCAGAGATGAAAGGTGAGTAGGATGGAAATAAAAAAAGCCACACAGAGGAGAACTGTAACATGTCAAGTTGGGTTTTTGATATGCTTGGTCTTTTTTCACTGACAATTCATCGACAGCTCCTACAGACTGTATGATGTAATATGACAGCCCCTCTCTTGCTCCATCCCCTGAGATCTGCGAACATGCCTTGCACACTTCTTTGCACTTTGGCGGGTGATCATATCTTAGCAGACGGCCTCTGGCACTCCAACAATGGTCAGTAAAATACAGCTCCATCAACCACTTAAGGCTTTTGAAGGAGCCTAACTCCTGACCACCAGAGATAATTGGATTCCACCTTGGAGGAGAGGGAAAGGGAGGAGTGTGAATGAACAAAAATGGGGGGAAGGATCAGGACTCTTGGCTTTCCCCAGCAGTGAAATGGTGCTCTATTTTTTGATGGCACAGAGTCTGAGTGGATCTTCAGGGTGCTTGATTTCTGGGCTTCTCTAATCCGTTTCCATTACAAAAATTACAGTGATGGCAAAGAGGACTGAAGTTAGGCTGAAAAAGAGAATAATAGGGTGTCTAAAATTAATTTTACTTGGAATTCTTAAAGGGAAGACTTATGTTTGCTTGTTTTTGTGAAAAATTTGGTAATTGCTACTATAGTGCTGACCTGATTTATTGGGACTAGTGTAAATTAATCAACGGTAAATAAAGTTTTGATTGCAAAAATATAAGCTTACACTAAAAACCTTCAGAAAAACCCAACCTTTCATTTGAGCACACTTATTTGGTGGGGGTAAAACTTCAAGTCTGTATTAAAAACTCACTGCTGACCTCATCATTGGCACCCTTACTGTCAATACTTTGGATACTCAATTTCTGCAAGGCAGTCAGATGTTAGTCCTTTGCAAAATATGGACTTTGTAAAGTCCATATTTTACAAATAAAGAGAGTTATATTTAATCATTTCTTTTTGCACAATCTTTCTAGTTCATAAGGAGTCCCAACAGGATTTAAATCTGGTGTTTGACCCTAATCCTACACCTACTGACCATGAAAGCAGTTTGATTTTGTTGTTTGGTTATCAACTACTGCTTTGGCAAAAATCTTTCTATCAATATTCTATTGATACAAAATTATGACTTATTTTCAGTTTTCTGCCAGAAGTTGCCAGATTTTAATTCAAAATGTTGTATTTCCAAGAAACCACAGTATCATATCTAACAAGGTTAATAGAACATTTAAAAGAAGAAAAAGCCCATAGCATCATGGATCCTCCGCCATAATTCACAGTAGGTGGGTCTTTACTAAAAGATATATGACATTACCTTGTACATTGGATATAATTATGTCAAGCCCAAATATGGGCCACCTGCCTTGAACTTATGATGTCTGCAGCAAAGTATAGACAACTTTCAACTTTAAAAAGCATCAAGTAAAATCTATTTTAAAGGATTTCTGCTAATACTTTCTCCATCTGTAATTTTGTTGAAAACAACACTCGACATGGATTTTTTTTTGTGTAAGAAAGTGTACTCAGATTAAAAGGTGAATTTTCAAATGTGACAATTGCCACTGTATTTCAGTATTTTGCTACTCTAAACAGCTAAACTGGATTTTGTTTTTTAAAACAATTTAAAATGCTTAGGAACATGTTTTTACTAATAACGTCATCAAAACAATTAAATTAGGTAAGGAATGGCAAATTGCCTTGTTGGTTAACATTCTGCAGACTGATTTGGGGACTTTAGCTGCATTTTGAGAACATTTATCATTATTACTGTAATAAACTGAGAGCTGAAATTTATCACCTAGATTGATTAGGGAACAGTAATCAAGATACATCACTGTCTCAGTTGAAAGTAATTGCTCTAACAAAAGTGAGGGGAAGCAGTCTCGGTCTGCACCTTTGCAGAGTTAACTTATGAAAAACTTACTGTAGAAGATTTTTGGTACATTATGTATTTAAATATTTGAAAAATAGTGTGCTCAGACCACGCTGGAGGCAATTTATTCCCTTGATAAAAACAAAGTTTTACAAAGTCATAACTCTTGTTTGGAAGTTTTGGTAAAACACTTTTATGACTGTAAATAATTTATCATTTGTGGATCAGACCTATAAATCCTAGTATGTGTTGTCTCCACATTTTAATTCAGATTTAGATTCAGAAACGGTATTCATGTCCAGTTCTAGAGACTCAGAAGAGATTTATGTAAAACTAAAGAAACAAGTCCTGTTAATTGGAGTCTATCACAAAAACAATCATAAATAACAATTAATATAAAAATAATATGAATTACGGAAAGCAGATGAAGCAAACAGACAAGCCGGATGAACTTCCTTTTAAGATAAGAGAGTACATGCAGTTTTTATTTTTTCAGAAAAAGCAAAACTAAAATGCAGTAAAATTTTGCAAATTTGCAATAAAAGGACACAGCATTAAGTGTCTAACTATTATAACAAAAAGCCCCCATTTATATTAAGCTTTACATATTTTGTCATGCAGACAGAGTCAGTCCCAGGAGACACCACCAACAAAACAAAATGGCAACAAAAATTTTCCACTGATCTTAACGCCAACAAAAATATGTCTAACATTCATCTGCACTTGTTTGGCTGTCCAATACAAGCACTAACACCTTTGGCCTGTCAAAACATGTTGTGTTTTATCACAAATCCTTCCATGAACAGTAAACAAGATTTTGCCTGCGGTAATTACCCACAGTTCAAAGTGCACTGACGCACTAAGGTTACTAGTGGAAACCATGATGGGTTTTATAACTCAAGACAAACAAACAAGTGTGTAAGTACCAGTGATAAAGTAAAATAAAAAAAAGGTCAGGCATTAACACCTACACTGTGCCAAAGTAAAGAACAATACACTTGTCCCACATCTGCTGCCATGAACAAAGAGGCTGGTTTACACAGGTTATAGGAGGCCCAGTTTAGGGAAGAACCACAACTCGTTGATGATTTATGTATCCCACTCCTTCCATTCTTGCATGAAAGAGTTGATTTCATTTTAAGTGCCAAAGGTCTCTCATGTCTATGAGCTTTTTGTGCTTCCTGGAGATCTCTTGGCTGCTTTTCTTGTCAATACTTCACCATATTTGCATATGAACCTTGAAATTCAGTTACTTGATTTAGAAGGAATATTTTTATTTTGGTAGCTTCTCAAAGAAAATTCAAGTTGGTATAGATGAATGAAAGCTAGGCCCCTGGCAAAAAACCTTCTGAAATGTCTGTTGTGATGAAAAAGGGAACTTTGGTTCTTTTTAACTATTTAAAAAAAAAAAAAAAAGATCTTCAAAAAAGTTTGCCTTGTCCAGTTCTGACCTCTGCTGATCCTGCTTTTTCTCTGCGTTAAAATAGCAGCCAAGACATTTAATTTAATACCACTGTCTGCTTTACAGGCATCATTGAAGTTAGTTTTTAACATAATGAAATGCTATTTACTGAGTATGAAGTTTAAAGATTATCAGAAATTTTGAAATACTTATTAAAAAACTGGATACAACCATAACTGGCTGAGTGACTCATTGACTGACTGTGTGTCTTTTGTTTTCTTCTGCCTTTAAACTCTGAAAAGAATCAAATTTTTAAAGAAATGGATTATTGATATGTTAGTTTAATTTATAAGCTCATGTCTCATCCTCCCATCACCTTCCTTGACAAACAGTATGTACAGGTTAAGTCTTTCTATTTTAAAGAATTGCATCTGAGGCTCTATTTAACAAGATGCCAAGTTTTTTGCTGTGTGAGTAAATGATGGAGCTCATATTTGGGTGAGTCAAAGATCACATCTGTGCTTCGGTTAAGATAAAGAAGGCGGCACCTGAAAATAATGGTGCAGCACAGTCTCACTGCAGCATGCAAGTAAGATCTCAGGAAACTGCAGACACACTCCGAAGGTTTCAGGGACTTTAAGCAGGTCCCTGTGACCTCTGAGGTCCTCCAGCTCCTCCTAATCCACAGCCTCCTGGTGTAAATTCACACATCAACACACACACACACCCCCACACACGCACGAGCTCCATCCAACTTAGATTCTTCTCCAGAATGCCCTCCCTGCAGTTTTTCTCTGCAGTCTCTGAGTAATGGGGACAGATGGCTAGCAGCTTCTTGCTGTTTCTTTGGGCTCAACAACCCCCCCATCTCCTATCTACAGCAACCCCTGGTCTCCTACAACTGATGGCTTGGTTGTAGAAACTCCCATGGAATAGCAATGTGGGCGCTATCTCATTCTCTGCTCGCTGAGGGGTTATGAGGGGGTAGAGGAAGGGAGGGAGGATGAGATGATGGGGGTGGCTAGAGAGGGAGGATTACTGCTGACAGAGGAGAAATGCTGTAGGCTTTCAAGTGAGGACAACCGCACAGAGTTTGTGATGCGGAGTTGTGTCTGTGTGTGTTTGTTGCCGGTGTGCATTCATGCGTGCTTTCCTTTTCTCCTGTTTACTTCTGTGTTTCTGTGGGTGTGTATGATCTCCACTGGGCTTGTCCCTGCCCGAGGTACTGTACTCTACTGTGCAGCATCACAAACAATACTTGTGCGAAGAAGGGCAAACACAGGTAGGAACACAGGAGAGGAGGGGGATCCGACCTTTGAGAAAGCCTATAGCTGACTGTACATACACCAGTACACTTGTTTGTGAATATATTTGCCCTGCAGTATAATTACAGTATGTTTCAGTAGTTGTTCACACTGACCTATTTATCATTACTATCCTGCTGCTGCTGCTTATTATCTACAAAACAACTTTTAAAGCAAAACATCACCCAGCAGTAGATAGGACAGGACAGGTCACTGACTATCATAGGGCAACATAGAGACACACAACCATACTCTCACACTCACACCTAAGGACAATTTAGAGAGACCATCATGACCTAACAATCATGATTTTATACTGTAATAGGAAGCCGGAGTACAAAAAGAGATCCTTTTATTTTGTCTTTATGTATGATGCTGTAAAGTCTTTACACTTGACACTTTCCAGGGGCAATGCAAAGATTGTTTTGTCTCAGTCTGAACTGATAACAAAAAATATGTGCGCTTGTACGCTACAAAAACTGCTCTCATGATATCAAGAATCATGAATTCAAACACATCCAGAAGCAAAAACGGTCAGGTTTCAAGCCCAAAGTAGCTGTGCAGCCAGTGCAGTGCAGGCTGAAAGGGTGGATGAAGACAGATGTCGACAATTATAGGTGGTGCAGTGGGAATAATTATGTGTAATGTGTGGGTATTCAGGACAAAACATTAGGAGAAATGCAAAATGATTTAGGCAGGGGACAGAATAAACAGTTAGATTTAAGAGAGATGACACAGGGACAAAGGATAAAGAGATGGACGCAAGCTGAATGCTGATAAGCCTGCAGGTTGGAAAAGAAAGCATGGATAGACTTCAGCTGGCAGAATATGGACAGGGATGAGCATATAGACTGGGAGATAAAGGCAAGGGTGTTAACATAAGATATCTGGATGTAACAACAAGGAAACAAGAATCAGTAGCTTACATTTCTGGTCCTTCCATGTGACTGTGGGCTCCGGCCGACCAACTGCCAGACAATAAAGGTTTACATTCTCTCCCTCATTCACTGACACGCTTTTTGAGATGTTTACGATTCTTGCTGGCACTGAAAAACAAGATTTCACCATTAAAACCCGACCTCAAAATCACCTTTCACTCTCATAAATTATTGATAAGGTTTGGCCTTGCAGTTTATTAAGGTGTTAAGGTCTTTGCGTTTCAGACAGACAGGCAATCAACTGATTAATGATCTGAGCCTGGGTGCTTACTGAACTGTGCAACAATATGGTCGACCATCTACTTAAAATGCAATAGATCTTTAAGCTCCTGCGAATGAACATTAAAATGCCCTCCTCCTAACATTTGATCTCATTTCATCCTTAGCTGGAAAGAACGTCTATTAGGTTACTCACTTGTTGGAGGAGTTTTTTTTTTCTTGTATTCCTTTAACATAATGACCCTACACTCAAAGTACTGGTGCACTACATATGTTCTTAGTCTGATATCATGATGGACCTTGAATTTAAATGAGCATGTATCATTATTTTTAATGAGCTTGGCTCAGAAATTTGTAACATCAACTGAGGATTTTCATGTTATGTCTTTCTGGAGTGGAAGGCTTGCAGTGATAAAGCACAGATTGCAGTGCTGCTACTGCTTGGGGGTATAATTATTTTGTGTACCACCAAGCTCTGACTTCAATTGGAGGAAACTTGGAACTGAACATAAACAGTCATCCTTGCCAGCTTTCAAATCCTGCAGACATAGCTGCTTATAAATGTGTTAGTAAAGTGGTTTATATTCACCTGTGACCAACCCTTATCACTTATATTTAAGCTAAATGTAACTAATACAGCTATCAGTAGCTTTATTCTGCTAGTAATGTATAGCTATTATATGAGTATCGTAATTTACCAGACCATAAACTGTAAATAGGGGGTGTGAGGCCCTCCTGGCAGTCCTGCATCAATACTTTGTCACTCAAGATCAGTCAGTTTCACTACACTGAGTTGCTGACGTGATGACTGAGCCTCAGTCATGAGCCTACGCTGACAGTCACTGTATTTAGTCAGACAGTTGGACTGCCTCCTGTGCATTTAATCTACTCAACACATATGCTCATTCATTCGTAGCATGCCCAAAATTCTGTTCACAGTTAATGGAAAGTTAGCAGGCTACAGAAACAAAATAAGAAATGCATTTAAGTTCTTCTACAGGACACCTTCATGTTCCCTGTCACCTGCTATGCTGTTTTCTGTTAGTAATTTTAACCTAAATATTTATATCATAACAGTCTCTATCAACAATACCATTTATAATTTAGTTTAGTTGAAATACTTCCATTGGTATGAATTTTTATAATAATTCAGATACATTTGAAATACTAATTTCAATATATTACGTACGAGCTTAAATTAATAAATCAATACACCCCATCTAAGTTTTGTTAAACATTCCTTACCAAGTTGCAGCTTGACCACACACTTTTTGAAGCTATTAGCAAACTTCTGACATATTTCTGGCAGGACATTTGAATAATATTATTATCAGAAAGCTTATTTTTCTGGTCCTGATCTGACTTTCAAGTGCAGTTTAAAGATTTTCAATAATGTTGAGATAAAGATCAGGAAGTTTAAAGCAATTTTCCATTTAAAAACCAAATTAATGTGTTTCCTTTACACTCAGCAGTTACTGTCAGTGTATATTTGTTGTAAAACTCTGGTAGTAATGACCACCTTCACTTTAAGAAGTGAAGCTTAGGATTTCAAACTTACATATACTGTTTCATTTATCAAGCATGAGGGCAGTTTAGTGTACTGTGTTTTGGTTAGGATGTCATTTATACTGGTGGAAGTAGTTGACATAATGTAGAAAGATGACCACATCTAAATTCTTCAACTTAACTTTAGCTTATTGCCAAGATGTTGAAAACATGAATCCCAAACACTCATCAAAACAGGTTTTAGGAAAGACAAAGCAGGCTAACAATTAACTTCTAGAATGATCCAGACTTCAACCGTATTAAAAATGTGTGAACTATTCACAAAAGATCAATCCTTTCCTGTAAACCAACCTGGTTTAAAAAACTTTATGATTGCTGGTAAGACTGGCCATAAATGCTGAGTTGTTTGTCGGTGACTTGCTGAGGGACATTTAATCAGATACTAATGAGTTGGTATGCATATATTTTGAGTTTACTTTACACATGTTTTCAAATAATAGAAAAATCTCTAATAAATTAATTCCATCTTGAAAAAAGATAATTTAAAATGCATTCTTAAGAGTCAAAAACGAATGATGTACTTGCCTACAATGACTGTATGATAAACGTTTGTTCTGCACTATATTTGCATAGCCAATATCTAAAATTGGAGTTGGAGAAATGCAGACTCCGGATGCATTAGTCTATTAATCATTCATTGCATTTAACTGCCACACATTAAAATTCAGTTGTCACATCTCAGCTGCTGACCTTGGACTATGAGGTAGACGTGGGTGATGCGGGGTTTGTTGTTGGCCTGAAAGGTGCAGGTGTACGGTCCTTCGTCTGTTACTTGCACCTTGTCGATGAGGATGGAGAACTCCCTGTTGCTGGTGTTGACCAGCGTCACTCTCTTGTCCAGGGACCACTTATCTGTCCCCGTGAAAAGGATGTTTGAGCGGTTCAGCCAAGCTTTGTGGGTCACCTCCTCGTCGATCCGACATCTGTTAGATGGCATAGTGTGATTTATAAGCAGCAAGATTTTCACTTCAAAACATAACATCTAGCAGCAAAATGATTACCTTTCTTGCTTAACATGCTGTACATAGTCAAAACTTCAAATATATAAACAAATATAATGTACGTATAGGTTGTTTTTTTATATATAAAACATACATTGCCACTCTCTGAGCAACATGTTTAGTTTGGTTTATCTTAGTTTATGCCAAATTCAACTTTTGCATTAAAATGCAAAAAGTTTTGGCCACCTCAAATATTTGGGCTAAGACAGACTATTCTAATTTGAACTGAGTAAAAAAAACATGACTTGCAGAAGAATTTATGCCAAATGACAATCTACATTTTTTTTCACATCAAAACCACAAGCCTCAAATATGAACTATGTATTAATATGTATTTTATTGAAATTGTACTCAATAGACAAGCACGATTATTAAGTGTTAGTTTAAGAGCACATGCTTTTCTAAATGTTCAATAGCAAAATTACAGTATGTGTAATGTGCATATACATGCAGCACACCTGAGCCAATACTGGGTATTCTAACTTTTCACTGCAGTTGAAGCTACAAGTCTTCTTTGGGTATGTTTCTCACACCTATTAACAGTAAGAGACTGATTTTTATATATTTTTTTTTTTGTCTATTCTTTGCAAAATAGTTCAACTTCAGTCAGAATAACAGGAGGACATGTATGAATGTCAACTTTCAAGTCTGGGCACAGATTGCCAATTGAACTTAGGTCTGGACTTGAACTCCATTTAACATGTTATCTTTTAAGGCTGCCTAATATTTACCCCCCATATCTGTGTCCAGGTTTTCTGTTCCTGTTAATGAAAAGCATCATTATCATCATGATCTTTCCTCAGTGGTTTTCTTCTCCTCATTCATCTATAAAGCCCAGAGTTTTAGAGTGGATAAAAAATAAGTTATCCCATCCACAGATGGTCCCACCTGAGGTGCAGCTCTCTGCAGTGTGTCACAGTTACTTCTCTGGTAATAAGTGAGTTTAGCTACAATCTTTCAGTGTGCAGAAAATGCATTAAACAGTGGTCCATGAGGTCTTTACAGTTTTTATTGCAAAAACGTAGTTCCTTTCCACTTCAAAATGTTCAACTTTGTGTTGGTCTATTACATAAATCAGCGACAGAATACATTAAAAGTTTGCAGTTGTGACATGAGAAAAATGTCAGGAGCTGTATGACACAGATTGTGTTTATACTGCATGCTTGGACAGCTTTCTGCAAAACTTTTTAGCATTACAGAAGAACCCGACCGCCATTCTACTAAAAATAACTCTTCTGTTGCTGTTTCGATGAGAATAAGTGAGCACTGTCTGTTCATTTAAGGAAAAATGCTGTGACTGCAAAGGCAACAGCACATCATTTACCTCATTATCATTCCCATCAAACTATTCAATGACCCTATCTGCTGAATCAGCAATGCTTTGTCTGGCTAAATTTTTTTGCAACCTTTTTTCTTTAATTTGTCTTTAACTATTCTGCAATGCACTCAAACGTTTTATGCTGCATTCCTGGAGAAAAGGGATTGAAGTGATAACACATTTGGCTGTGTAAGATCAGTCATATGTCAGAAAACAGCTTGTGAGCAACACATTGCATGAGAAGAGGCTGTATAACATCATTCGCGGCTTAGTAATTTGTTTTGTTGGGAAGCAAACTTAGAAAACCTATTTGGTCTACAATGCAAGAAAGTAGTTTTCCTCCCTAAATTAAAGTTAACAGCAATAAATTGAAAAATCTGTCAAACAACGAGAAGTAATATAGCACTTTTTGCTGGAGATCTGTAATTTGCTTTTGTTTTGTTGTGCGCAGCATGACACAAATGCCAAAGCTTTGACATCTAGTGCTTAGCTTGGCCACTAGATGTCCTTAACCAGCTTCAACTAGTAAGAAACCAGCATTCTGAAGTCCTCATGTTTAATTGATATGACCTGGATAAATATCTCTGAGGTACATCACTTGCCAACTTACATGCAGTGACACAATGCATAACAACCAGAGTACAAGTGAGCTTGGAAGTCTTCAACAAACAGACTGCAAGACAATGATCTGATGTTCAGGTCGACATGAGACCTAAAAGCACAGCGTTCTTATCCTACTCATAAAGATTAGTACACTGTTTGTAGCTTGTGGGCTTAAATGGAGAGACAATCTAGTGATAAATCCCTCCATAAAAATTCATTATCTATGTGCACACATCGTCTAATAATCTATTTTTAAAATTAATCACTTCTACACTGATGCTGTTGCAATGAGACTGCATGCCCAGAGGAAATGAGCACCATAATAACATCAACTGAGCCTCATCTTAATGGGCCGCATCAAAGCCAACACAACAGCATTGTCTTAGGCATAACACAAGTATTTGTCCCACTTGGGCATAAGCAATTTGCATGAAAATAAAGCAGTTAAGTCTTTTGTTTAACAGCTATGCACTGACCAACACAGACTACAACCAAGCAGATATGTTTTCATTATAAGTTGGGCTGATTAAGCCATGTCGCAGTCATCATCTCTAGAAATGTAGTTTACGCTTGATAATAAAGTCATTGAAAATGTACGAATAACTTAGAATGAAAGAGAAAAGAGTCACACTGGTAGAGGAGATTTTGTTGCCTAAGTTTGGCTTTCACTTAAAATAAACCTCATGTATTTGACTTCACAACATCAATAAAGCAGCTTCAGGCTTCATGTCCTGATGACAATATAGATCTTGCTTCTTTGATTTCCAACTTTGGTGGAGACTTGCTGATGCTGACAAATATTGACAGAATTGTACTTGGCTTCACAACACCATGTTTGATTTTAAAGTAAGGTCGACTCTTCTTTCAAGGGAAAATGCCTGCTACTAAAAGACAAATTTGTTCATATTTGTTAGAGATGTGAAGACTCAAAGGTGATTTAAGTAATGTTGACTGAGGTCTTTTTGGTATTGCTGAATGTACTGCCAAGCCAGGTCACAGCCAAGGGAAAAAAGCAAGTTGGCTCTTTTCCTCCCCTCAGTTGGGAGTCAGGGAAAGCTGTGATTTCTACTTTATCACGCACAGTAAGATAGGTGTGGCTTGGACAGAGAGGCTGTTCACCCATCCATGGACAAGGACAAATTTATTGACTCCTCTGCAAAAGATGGGCCAAACGCTCTAAAATAAATTATTTGTTATGGCAGTAGCATAGTATCACACTAAAACAAAATCCAACTATTTATTTAAGGAAAAGGTATCCAGAGATGAGGAAATAGTTTTTGATAAAATCACCAAATCTTCCCTAAATATTACACAGTGCAAGATGCAGCCATCTTGCACTGTAAGTTATTCTTACAAATTTGCCTGTGATCAGGATGGTGAAGCTGCTGTCATATGTTTATCTTGCTATGCTTGTTGGCATACCTCAAAACAAGTCTGAAATGCATTAAACATGTGGAAATAAAATTATGTGGAGCGTTAAGTCCTGTCGTCTCAACTTGCTTGTACTGAATATCGTTGTGCTCTACTGCATCAGGTAAGAGAAATTACATTTGTCTTGCTGTCACAATCTTCTTTTGTTTCCTTGGAAGATTTTATGAGATGGAGATGAAAGCTCATAGTCTATCAGCATCCCCAAGTGGTCAAATAAATATTAGTTTGCCTAGTTAAAAGGTAGATCAGAATGCACTTTGAGTCGCTCTGAGCATTCTGCATGCCATGGTGAGTGAATCTGCACCAGTACAGAGAATAATTGTGCATAGCACAGCATAAGATTGTGCTATGCTTTTTGTCAGTTTCACAGCAGTGGTTTATACCAGTTCAGGATTTGGATGCAGATGCAGAAGCATTTTGCAACATGTCTAAAATAATCCTCATAGGATAGGATTAGATTCTGAGTAGAAGCGTGATAATAGAACTAGCTCTGTTTGTGGTTAAAACAAACAACATATATTATTATGAGCCAGTTAGGGCCCTGTGGGTGAATCCAGGCGTTTTAATCTTCTGGGATCCAGATAGTAAAATCTGAAGTGATATGAGTGCATTTATTAAACTTAGAGAGAATTCTGGTTTCTGTGCTCTGAATGGATTGCAGATAAAATTGATGATCTGAGTAGCGTGATAACAGAAATGCTTAATAAATGTTCCCAAGTTCCACTCCAGAGACCATATGTTAGAAATATTTCTTAAATAAAAGGAGCAGGGAGGAGAAATTGATCAGATACAAGTTAAAGCCAAGAAAGGAATCAACTCTAATGTCTTAAATTAGCCTTAGCTGCTGCATGAAAAAAGCTAGTGTCTGACAGATTTAGGAATGTAGATGACTAGTGTTCAAACCAAAAAAAAAAAAAAAAATGCTGAAGAGCAAGTCAGTGATGGAGGGACAGTCTACAACTAATATGGTTTGAAAGATGTTGGATACAGTTGGATGTCATCTGCATAGATATAACAGAAGATGCATTTATTTCAAGACATTCAGCACATCTTTGCAAATTAGTGTTGCCTATAAATTAAGTTGGCACTTGAATTTAAAAGTTTAATACTATTCAATTAGCCACACAGACAGAGCTAAAAAATTAAATTGCACATTTTTGGACTTCTAATTAAAGTTATAAGACACAGACACAGGCAATTAAAGATGCATGACAGGCGGTAGAAGAGCAAACATGTTTTTTTATGTAATCATTTCGTGCAGGTGTAGGCTTATGAGTTACCTCAAAGTGACACTTTCGCCTTCCAACACTGTAATATTGTCCGGCAGGTGGCCGAATTCTGCTCCGAGCACATTGGACCCTGCCAAGAGAAATGAGAGAAGAGTGCAATGAGCATCCAATAACGACACCAGACGCTCCACGGCTGCTCATCAATCTCAGCTCAGGTGCTTCAAGATTCAATACCTCAACAAGTAATCTGCAGTACGGATGTGTCCTGCATCCTGCTCACTTACTTCTGAAGGAAAAGTAATAGCTATACAAAACAGAAAGAGAGCCATAACGTCTGCACTGACCCCCGTACTTGAATAATAATTCGGTTTTACCCAGCATTCTGGTGGGATGTGCGTTCATTGAACAGCACTGATAATGAGCCAAGGGAAGAGGATTCACGCGGAGCTGCCGGAGCGTGAAATGAAGGGACAGCAACGGTAACAGAAGGGATGCTCATCCTGCCTATACACACACAGAACTGGAGCACACGCACGGAAAAGCACAAACATATACTGTATCACCAACTCTCACAAGAACAAACACATCCTGGAAGCCATTAGTTGAAGTGGAAAAACAAAGTTGGCATCTCTGAGTGTCTTAGTCAGGCAAAAAAAAGAGAAAAGATTTAAATAGTTGGCATAAATTCTGTGCTAAAATTCATTGGACTGCAAACAAGTACAAACAAAACGTTCATAAGATGGGTGTGATTTTGTATGCCAAAAAAGGTAGCTCCCCCTGTAGGACAGGTGGCACTCTTTATTCTAACTTTGCTGAAACACAACAGGATACTGAATATGCTGGCTCATGTGCTCAGTCAATCTTTGATAATCTTTTATTCCTTCTTCCCATAAGATGACCTCAATATCTCAATAGGCTTTTGCTGGGACCTAGCCTTGAGGTTTAATAAATGGTGACTTTATGAAATAAAGCTGCCGCGCTGAAGTGTTAAGAAGCACCTCAAGGTTTGTTAAGTAGAAGTCAGCGACACGTTCAGCATGGCAGATGAGAACCTGCTAAAGATGAAAGCCAGAAGTAATGGCAATACACATCTAAGAAGATGAGAATTCTGGGTTTTAAATTAGACATGGGTTTTTGAGGAATCATTATTTGATTACACAGAATAATGAGAGAGGGTTTCATATTATAATGAGCATCTTGCATCAGTAATCAAAAGGTTCTTAAAAGCATAATAAGAAGTACTACTACTAATACTAAAGGATAACTTATAATTTCTTAATAAACACAAGCTATACCTTGACATCAGGACAATGAAATGACAGTATAATGCCTTGTATAAGTACTTTCACCCCTCAAGCTTTTTTTACAGAAAAAAGAAGCTGTTTAGAGTTGAAGGGGAAGTGGAGCGAATCACTGGGTAATTATGGAAGAATACCCTTTAGAGGGTAAAAAAGACTTCGAACTGAGATGGAGACATAGCCAAAACGTCACAACATAGAAGGTATTGATGTAAGGGGCCTAAATACAAATCCAGACCACACAGATTCCATCTGCATCAAATCTATCATGTTGCTTCAATTCCACATCTGCGCTAACTAAAATTATATAACAATACACTGCTGTTTTTAGTTGCATTGTGACAAAATGTGAAAAACATTTGAATACATTTGTAAGGCAGGGTAGATGCTTAAAATAAAAAAAAAATTGTTAGGGAGTAAACATAAAGGAGCCAGGAGATAAATTTTCTATCACCATAGTAAGATTGTTTACAACACAGAGTGAGTGAGAGTGTGTTTTCCAAAGTGTCATGCTGTCAACAGATAAAAACAAAGGTTGGGTATGTGTGCGTGGGAAAATAGTGGTGGAACAGAGGAAACAAAAGCTTGAGGAGAAGCTTCATGGTGAGATTTTATGGCTCTTTTGTGTTTTTGTAAATGTAAATTAGGTTTGGCTTGCCTGTATGGATGGAGCGTGGTACTGAAGGCTATATGCTTGCATGTGTAATTGTATATTCATGTGTGGAATGACTTGTGTGCGTTTCATTCCGTGTGATGCTCATGGCAGATGCTGGGAGTGATTGTGTATATTCTTGTTTGCGGACATACCAATAGGGAGAAAGAAAACAGGACAAACTAATGATGCCTCGGAAGAAAATTGGCCCTGAAAATCTCTCACTATAAGCTGTAATCGCATTAATGGGTGCTGCTGCTGTTGCCGCCGCTGCTGCTGCTATTTAGGCCGGCCAAAGATCTGAGAACTGGCTCCAACCCCGAAAGCCTTGAAGGAGGGGCATGGTACATTAGCAGCTGCATTTGACATTCAAAAATGCTCACAAGTTTTAGGTTTTCTTTCTTTTAATACTCTGGAATAATCCTGCAATGCTTAACCAGAGCTCATCCTTCCTGCTTTTTAGTCGTCAGCTGTCTTTCAGCTGTTACCTTTAAAGTGCTCTGTACTCCACACACCAGGCTTTATTTGGGTTAATTTAATTCAGTTTCAGAGCTTGGAAACACGTGTGATACGCTGTCATAAAAACATCTCACAGACACAATTATAGCCACAGACATAAAGAAAAGATGATCCCTGTAATAAAATATAATGCTGGGGCAAACACATTCTACACACGCCAACACACGCGCACACACGTCCACTTGTTTTGCTAGAATGAATGATAAATGCAAACTCCAAACAACACTGCGAAGGTTACAAACCAGCAGGGGGGCTATTCACATTTCCCTACTCAATTCCCAGCTTCGCAGCTCGATTGGCACCTCAAATTCTAAGACATGCATCACCCAGTCTCCACTCTTCCAGGCGCTGCATAGCATGATAACCAGGTCAACATATCTGCCACATACTCCTCTTCCTCACACTGAATCACTGGACAAATCACAGACAAGCCTGTTTGAATACACACTAAGAATGACGCAAGCTGTCACACGTGAAGGAATCCACTGTGACATCAAAATCAGAAAAGATTCCCTTCATATTTCTTATTAGAAATAAGACACATACACACAAATACTTTTATGTGAAAACCCCCACTCAATGATTCATGCACTCACCTGCAGCACTGTATAACTCCCTCTGACCTCTGCCACTCTCTCTGAATGCATCAGTGAAACAAGACCTGTATTTCAGCAATGGGAAACCACCTCTGTCCTCCCACAAAGGTGCCCTATGAAAAATGCTGGGATTTCAGTAGCTTCTGTACCTGAGATTTTCTTGCAAAGTATCATGCAGTTCCGTTGTGGAGTTTACATGGACTGATCATGGACATGAAAGTCACACACTAGGTCTTAAATGAACTGTTTGAACCAATTTAAGACACTATGACTACAGAACAAATAACTTTATTATTAGATTCACCCATACATCCTCAATATATAGCTAAATATTCTTCGATACATGCCAACTTTGCCACTTACTTTTTGTAGCCAAAGGCACAATTCTGACTTGACATTTGATCCCTCTGCTTGGCAGATTTTGTAGAGTTCATTTTTTGTGATAGGTTTGATATTCTGAACCTAGTCATTAAGCACAGTCCAAACATTTTTAAACAGGTTGGTGCCAGGGTAATTTCAGAAACTTAAGTTATTTTTTTTGTTGTATTTTTTCAGGCATATAGTGCCATTTTATAGCACAATTAAGTAACTCTATTACTTCCCTTTGTTATAAAAAATGTTGTATATTTCAAAAACAACTTAAAAGAAATTTGACTTCAAAACATAGCTGTATTTGACAACTTGAATTGGTCTGTCTTTTTAAGAACCTTTTACCCTCCCTCTTCACCACTTCATCACAACAATGCCTCTCCATGTTTCCATTGATGCTGTTTTCAGCCCTTCTTAGGAGCCTTGTATTTTGTTTTACAAAGGAGCTACAGTTCATAATATAGTTTTTGGAAAATGCAAATTCAGGATATTGTTGAACCTTATGGGTGCTTTATGGAGTGGGAGTCGGCTGGCGACTGAAATTGGAAGGAGGAACTTTGGGGAAATAGGCAAAGAATTGCAGGCCTTAAGGCCACCATAAATGGCTGCCCAAGAAGATTCAAGGACCCCTAAAATATGCATGATTGAGTCAAAACAACACTCTGGGTATGTGCTTGATGAGGGAATGACATAATAATGTGACATAAAGCTCACAAAAGTCAATTTATAATAATGCCCCCACCTCTTTAATCTGTGGGATTTTGTTTTTGTGGATTGTTGGAACACCAAACTGTCTCCAAATTTTAACTGTCTAACTAATGATTAAAGAAAAAGATTAAGAATTGGGCTGTAGTTTTCTTGCACTAATCTGTCGACTTAGTGCAATGCAATGATACAACAGAATCAAATTAACAGTGACGATTATGGAGATATGATCAAAGTTATCTGGAAAAAGATTAAACAACTGACTGTTACAGCTGACAGTCCTTTGAGAGGCTGTCATATAATAATCAAAATTAGCTTGGCAGGTATATGTTGCTGTGATAAAATCATTTAACACTAGAGGGATAAGCATGCAGCTGTATGTTAACATCGGTAAAACCATTTTTTCATATTAAACGACATACAGCTGCAGAGTTCTGCATTTTTATAGATGGTTTTTGTTGTTGGTGCTCAATAGAAGTGAAGGACCAATGATAAAAATACACAGTGTCAAGGTTAGATTTTTATACAAGCTTTTAACTGGAAAGGGGAATTTTACAGATATGCTTATGAGACAGAATGACCTCAAAGTATTTTATTTAGGTTGAAAAAAACAACAACCTTGAAGTCAGTGGTTTGTAAGGGTGTAAATGTATTAAAGCTGAATATTTACATCAGAGACAGTGTATGACAAAAAAATAATCTTTGCTAATGCTCTATTTCCCAGCCAGAGTAAATTAATACACAAGAGTTACTGCTTTGGTACTAGAGTGGCTGGTCAATGCATACAGGCTGGTCAGTGATGCACTTACAGGAAATGAATCAGACCACTCAGCCCTCTCATCTTTCTGAGAATATCAGTCTGTATTCTCAAAAAATATTTCAATTAAACAGAAAAAACAACTCTGATGTATGTTTAAAAGCTCATAAAATGTGGATTTATAGGTCATTTCATGCAAATCTGTGGACCAAAATGACGAGAAACACTATTTATGTAATTCAGGAAAGCTGACAAAGTAAACAGCTAAAATAAGAATTTTTTTTACTTGTATTAAACTAGTGCAGAACAGGTGTGTGTGTGTCTCCCCGTGGTTGTCTGTCCTGTGCGTCTCTGTGTTGCCTTGTCCGAAGCGTACCCCACCTCTCACCCAATGACTGCTGAAGGTAATCACCAAACCCTCACGCCTGCAAGGACAAGCGGGTATATACAAAGGATGGATGGATGATCTCATGCCATCCTTAGATAGAAAACATACCAACTTGCCTTATAAGTTGAGTTTGATTAAAATCTAATTGAAATGAGAGTAATAATTATATAAAATTGATTTTATATTTCTCTGAGTAAGCCAGACAATTTTGTCTTGTACTTGAGACAGCTTTTGCTATGTGTTGGTGCTATGTACATAAACTGAGTTAAATTGAATTGAAAATCCATTAGCCAGTTTGAGATTGTTTCGTTGCAACAGAAAATACAATGAAAAGACAACTACTGAGATGGCAGCTGAAGATGTACTAAATAATATTACGTAATTATTTTTGCCCAGAGTTGCTTATAGGTTTTCTAAATTAATAAGAAATATGAACTAACTAGGCAGTGTAAAACAATAGGTAATCATAATTTGGCTGGATGACAGTATGTCTGCAAACCAACATTTGTCAATAAAGTTGGCTGCACATTACAAGAAATATCAAGAAGTGAAGCACTAATGAGGCCAGACAGCAGCCACCAGTTTCATACTGCAAAAGCAAAAACATCTCTGTCACCTTCAGCAGTCTTTTTGTTTTTTTAGCCTTAGATCACTGTCTTAAATTCTCATTTTTCCTGCTCTCTCCTGGGTTTGGCAAACAGGCTGGACTGCACCCACCAGGATGATTCAGGAGTCTTGGCCACCAAAACGTAGTATGCTTGCCAACAAGGAAGCTTAAACCATCACTCTAAATAGGGAAACACAAAATGAAAAGACTGTTTTCTTTGCTATTTTATTACTCTTAAAACAAAACTGAGAGCAAAACCTGGCAAGTCAACATTTAAAAAAAAAAAATCTGACAACAAATGATAAATACCAATGTAGAACAGAGCTGGGGGATGTTTCTGCCGAGCACTGCAGTGGCCTCTCATGTTGTTGCCCACCAACATATTGAATTTCCCCTCTTGCTGCTGTCTACAGCAGATACAGTCTGGTTTGGCGAATGGTATCTCTTGTCCTTGCCACGACCTGCTTTGCACACAAATGGAACCTCCACTAGTGGAGCACACACAGACAGGCACAAAAGCTCACATTCAGCCAACCACCTCATAACTTTTATCTGCACAAAGTTATGAGCCTCAAGCCTAAATTTGACATCATTAAAAAAAAAGCAGGGATAGCAGGCAGACAACAATGCAGATTACTATTCACTGTAAAGCAAGTTTTTTTTATTGGTTATTCAGCTCTGCTATACACAGTGAAAGCAAAAGCATGCTTGGCTCATCTGATGATAATGTTTTATCTGTCACTGGTCTAGACATTCAACCATTATCCCGTCACTTGCATTTTATTTTCTTTTTGTCTCTAGAACACTCTTTCGTGTCTGTCAAAGTGTTGCAAGGCTGCTTGTTCCCTAACCACCAGACATCTTTTATATGATTTGTATTATCTTGACTTTTACATGAGCCTGTTTGCAATTGTACTTGCTATAGGCAGAAATTTGTGCGTAGCACTCTTTTGAACTGCACAACTACCTCAAAAACTCCTTGAAAGGCTGCTTTTCTACTGTTTATCTGCATCGCATTGCCCTTGACTATCACATAAACATATGGAGAATGGGACGCTACTTCAGAAAACATGATTGGTGTCATGACAGATAAGACGCAGAGGTTATAATGGAACCCATAACAATAATCCATTTGAAATAAGTTTGCCGTGGTTTCTGAAATTAAAAAGAGGAGAAGAGCACTGCAGCACAAGGTGGAAGGGAGAGGTGAAGATAGATAACCAGGGTGAGGTGAGGACCTGAAAAGGGAAGTCACTGAGAGGAGGGAAAAGCTGTAATGGAATAGGGAATTATGAGGTAATGGTAACCACAGTCAAAGCAGCCAGGGAATCTAATCCAACATAATAGTGGTATACTGACCTTCCATTTTATTAGGTACACCTGTTCAATAGCACGTTAGCTAATCGGCCAATCATATGGTAGCAACACAATGTATTTGGATATCAACACATGCTAAAGCTGACTAGTCTGAATATATATTTTTAAAAGCTGCTTTAATTGATTTTTTCTCCAAAAAGGAGAACATATCTTGTGAAGGACTATGACAACGTTAAGAGTAGGTCAAATACTCACTCGTTACAATCAAGGTTTGAGGAACATCATCTCAACATACGTATTGAAACTACGTCAGACAAAAATCACACATTGCTGCCTGCTAAGGACAGGAAACCAATGGTAAAATTTGCAAAAAGTAGCAAAAAAATAAATGTTGACAGGTGTGATCATTTTGAAGTTCAGGTGGAATTGTTTAAAAGCAACTAACGTCCTCCTCTTTGTGTGACAGGTCTCTGATTTAAAGGGCACCATCGGGATGGAAAGGGAGATTTGCATCATGCATATGCATTTGACAAACACCCTCCAACTGTGTGCTAATATTATATCAATATGAACCAAAATCTCAGAGTAATTTATCTGATATATTGTTCAAACTGCACTTCAAAGAATTAAAGCAGTGCTGAAAAAGAAGGGCTACAACCAGGTACTCGCAAGATTTACCAAATAAACATAGCCTGTGAATATAAATGACAATGAGAAAAGAAACAATAGAAAGCCATCTATATGCTGTGGTGAGGATAAAGTGCTGCTGGAAAAGAGAACAAATCACAGAGAGACACACCCGCATAATTAACACCGGCATACTGCAGCCAATTAAATATTTACAGGGGCCCTTCCCTTCGACACCTTGATGA
This sequence comes from Girardinus metallicus, assembly GCA_903067095.1. Lineage (NCBI taxonomy): Eukaryota > Metazoa > Chordata > Actinopteri > Cyprinodontiformes > Poeciliidae > Girardinus > Girardinus metallicus. The sequence goes on along the minus strand of CAEGAE010034487.1, from coordinate 5,963 downwards.
TGAACAGAGGCAGCCCAAGGATTATCAGATGCCAGAGCCGCAGGCAGGAGACAAAGGGGTTGGGGATGAGGGATTAAACATTAACAGGCACCGATATCCCTTTCTCTTCCACGTCTGATCCCATTAACTCTGGACAGCCAAAATCCAACCCCATGTCCACCTCTCTTCCTGCCCTCATTTTTTCTAACCACCTTTTCACTTCAGTACTCATTCAACTCCTCTATTGCCTATGTATAAAATCCCAGACTCCCCTCCTTGGCTGATTCCACCCTCGGTACCACCTGTCAGGGACAGAGCAACAGGAGAGCAGGAAGAGAGTGATGGGCAAGTGGCGAGAAACCACCTGGATGCCTCGTGCAAACAGCTCAACAAGACGAATATACGGGTCGCTTGCTTTTCCTAACTGCTTGTGAGGCAAAATGGATGTTGGCAGGATTCCACTTGACAGGAAATCTAAAAAATGTCAAAGAAGTCAGGGTGGATGAATTGTTTTGAATCTGTCTGGTAACGTCATTTTTTCCTCCTACAGTAAATATGCTTTTTCCTTTGGAGGAATTCAGTGAAACAGCAAAATCAATTGTACTTTGTTACTGTGATTTATTCTGCCATCATAAATGCTCCACTGGGATTATTCAGATGCATCAAGAAGTTTGGCTTGACACCTCATTGCTTGTCCCTCAAGGTCATTTTGTTTGACACAGAAATAATGCTTAACTCATCAAAATTTTAGACGTTTGAATCATGATGTAAACAAATGCAGCACATTACCCATTTGTGTCTTACCAAAGATGTGACATTGGCTTCTTTTCATAGTACACATGCTGCATCCACAATTCTGCCTCCAGTCACTTCCTCCAACCTAGCATCTTTCCCCCTCCCTCCATTGCTCCTTCCCTCCCTTCTCCCACCTACTAATCCCTCTTCACACATCAATCAATAGAGGACTGCAGAGTGCACAGAGCCATACAGTACTCAATGCAGCAGTTGTACAACTTCAATGGGTAGCCACAGATCTTTACCACTGAATCAAGCGTGGCTAGGGAAGAAAAACCCAAGCACGCTAAAACCTGGGACGAGCCCTGCTACGCTTTCTTTTACCCCCTATTTTCCCTGAACTGACATCTAAACCCCTTAGCACTCTCGAAATCAATATCGTAGTTAAACTGTTACTTCCTTTTCCCGGTGAGTCCACTCACAGACACGCGTGCCCGCCTGCCTTACACAAGGCCCTGTAGACTCCCTTAAATACACCCTGTGCACTGGTAATTTGACAGATTTGTGGGGCAGTGTTGACACTGGTTTAAAAAAGAAACGCACAATTGAGCCTTGAGCACTGAAAAAGCAACCAAATGGAATATAATCCCAGCTACACAAGAACCCCAATAACATCAATAAGGCATAAAGAACAACAGGCTAAATGGTGATTAGGTCACCCAGCCAAGGAAGACAACAGAGGCCTCAATAAACTACTGTCTACATAGGCAACAGAAGGTATTACAGGTATCTGCACAAAAACCCATTTAGGAATGTAATATATTAAAATATTACTTAAAAAAATGAGCTAAAGCCCTGTTTCCATTAATCGGTTGCAAAGATCACTTAAACATTCAGCAAAATGTAGGAGTTAATATGGAGTCAGTGAGTACAGCATGTTTAAACATGACTCACCAGTTTGATAAATTTCATTCACAACAAATGTAATCACAAGGCGCTTTTCATGACAGGTTCAATTCATGTCCAGAAATGTACAATAAAAGCAATCTAATACAGTCTAGTCATATAGACAAATTCAGTATTAAATATAAAACACAGTTTTTACAGCATTTTGGTACCATTGTGAAAAAATAATATAATTATTTATAGTATTAATATATATTCATATTCTAATGCACAGATGAGCATTAGGAGACAAAGAAAACAGTAGAAAACTATTTATGACACCGATTTTAGCTGATTAGCAAAAAATAAAATCCTGATTTTATTTTTTTATCCTCATCTCAGCTTTTGGAATACCAATTAAAGGCAGCTTCAACTAAAACAGAAAATAAGCACATAATTCTAAAGCACAATGTGACTTTGAGCAGATGTACAAAGTGGCATAGGGAAAAAACACTTGTGATGTTAAACATTATTGTAAGCATGTTCAGTATATGAGTTTTTTGCCAATGGCGAGCCACCTGTTGACTACATATTTAACTAACAGACTCACGTAGATTATTGCAAACATTTGCTTCAAAAATCTATTTTATAGTATTGAAATGTCAAAATATTTCTTGTCCTTCAACCCACTATCCAGGTGGTGTCAGCATTTGAATTTGTTTCTTGAAACAATGCTCCGTTCACAAATGGTAATAATATTCCTAATGAGTGATCTGATTGTGTAAAGACAGCACTAAATCAGAATTACACACACTCAAGATGCCTTGAGCACAATTTTCCTCTGACTGGCTTCTGAAGTCAGCAAAGGTTTAGTGGTTTTGAACGTGATACGTCCTGGAACACATTCTGGGACACATGCAATAACCACTGGCAGACTGTCACTCAATAATGAAATAAACAAACATTTATTTTGTAGATTATGTAATATTTTGTAGGTTATGCTACTGTCAGTAATTGACTACTACTGTACAACAATTAAGATTTTGATTGTAAAGGGTTTTCTTTTTAGTTCAAATCCTTAGACCCTCTGCTACAAGGCTGCTTATTAGAATTCCATGTGATGTAAGTGTGATCTAATGACTAAGGATGGATTTCAGTGTGTGGTGTAAATGTTAGTTGTAATGCTTGTCTATTTACACGCAGATGAGACAGGGTGTATGTCGATAGCAAATCTTAACAGAGCCTTTGTGTAAACTATTATTAAGGATCCATGATTTAAACAGGACTCCAACACTTGTAAAAGGTTTTTAAATTCAGCAAAAAAAGAAATCTAACTAATAAAACTTAAAAAGATAATCCCACAACAGAGATTACTTAAAGTTGACCTATTATGCTTCCTTGAAAGGTCTATGGGCTATACAAAACATGTTCATTACATTTTTTGAACAAAATCACTATTAGACACTATTAGCTCCTTTCAGAATAAGCTGTTTTAGGGCCTCTTGGCACTTTGAATCCAAAAAAAAAAACTGCTGCCGGACATGCCCTTACCTCAACGTTTACACTCATACATGAAAATGGCTGCAAACAGATGCGTAATTATAAAACTGCACATCTTTGAAAAGCAGATGTAGACCCTCCTGAATAGCCAACAAGAATGCAGTGTGTGGTTTCTGCATGGTAGGTCAACAAAAAAGACTTGTCTTTTCCAGCAGCCATTATACAGTGGATACAGTGGTAAAACCAGCTGACCAAATGTGCTGGAGCTCATCTTGGATTGCAAGGTAATGATAAAGCGCCCGTTGTGACTTAACAATCAAGAGCTTTTTGAAAAGGCTACTTTTCCAGGCACCAAAAATCATTAACTTATTGCCAATAAACATTTGGTTGTTTTTTTAAGTGCTAGGGCTGTTTTTAAAAGCAATTGGGTCCCAAATGGAAGTATAAAAACATGCAAAATATGAATTTTGAGCCCACAATCTGGGCCCCTTTAGAGCCCAGATTGTGATTTATGAGACCTTTATTCCATCTATGAAAATAGAAAAAGGAAGTGTTTTCAGTCCTTTTTTGCCATTAAGGACCACCATAAATTTAGATAAAGTCTCCTGAGCCCACTATATTGTGTCATTCTGTCTCATGAGCTAAATGAATGGAGTCGCTTCACAATTCAGAGTAAAAGTTCAGGGGATACATGGAGGATTATTCTTCTACACTTTATATACCAAAAGAAAAGTCTGCTTTATCCCTAGCATCATACTGAAGTAGGACTGTTGTAAATGAATATTTTAGTAATCGAGTAATCTATCGATTATTCTTACGATTAATCGAGTAATCGCATAAGAAATTTGATAAAATAAAATATTGGTAAATGTGGCATAACACCGGTGTTATTATCGGATATCAATATCAGTCCAATTTTTCATATATGAGCTTCTCTACTAGCTACTTTTTTGTAGTTTAGAAAATTAACCTGTAACAATAATAGCTCACTTTCTAAGTTAGCCTGAAGAAAAGTTATACAAAAATCTGAAATTATATTCAATTTGATAATAAAGAGGCAGGCTCACAAATACGCTTATAAAAAATGTCTATACTCCAACTTTTAGTTTATGTATTCATCTTCAGTGAGTTTAATAGATGAACTCTCACCTTGCCCCATACATGTTTGAGAATACGGGAAATGTCGCCTGGGGCGGAGGATAGATTAGAAGCGAATGAACGAATGAATGGGAGGAACAGACCAGGGGACGGACGAACGTAAGTACAGGGGGCAGTATGAGGGGCCGTTTAGGACAAAATCTATGTTTTGTCTCTCACACACTACTAAAAACTAATACACACACACAAAATATTTAAATTGCACATATATACTATTTAAATGTCACACACATATACAATTTTTGTCACACGCATACACAAAATATTAAAATTGCACATACACACTAATAAAATATCACACATGCATACAATTTTTTTTCTCACATGCATACATAAAAGACTAAGATTGCACATATAAACTAATAAAATATAGACTCACCTTTTGTATGTGTGAGTTGTCACGGAAGAGGCGGGGCATAATTTGGAGATCAGATCGCGCATGCGTTGATACCACAGTGGTTAGCGTCAAGTTGGATATTGGAGCTACGGTGTTAGCTGCTTTTAGCTCACATCTAATACGATTTTTGAACGCTAATTTCGGCCAGCCGTTCTCTACCGCTCCTTCCTCAAGCACTCGGCGGTTCACTTAGGGGTTACTCCGGCGTTAGAGCCAGAGTATGCGGCCTTAGAACCGCCTTAGAACGTTTGACAGAAATTAGCGCTCATAAATTGGATCAACCTTGAGCTAAACGCCGCTTACCGCCTTACCCCGGTGTCAGAGCCATAAGTGAACCTCCGAGCGCTTGAGGAGGAAGCGGAGCTAACGCCGGAGTAAGAGGAGCTAACGCCGGACGAAGCGGAGCTAATGCCGGACGAAGCGGAGCTAACGCCGGAGTAAGAGGAGCTAACGCCGGACGAAGCGGAGCTACCGCCGGAGTAAGAGGAGCTAACGCCGGACAAAGCGGAGCTAAGGCCGGAGTAAGAGGAGCTAACGCCGGACAAAGCGGAGCTAAGGCCGGAGTAAGAGGAGCTAACGCCGGACGAAGCGGAGCTAAGGCCGGAGTAAGAGGAGCTAACGCCGGACGAAGCGGAGCTAACGCCAGAGTTAGAGCCGGCTCTAACGCCGGAGCACAGAACTAAGTGAACCACCGAGCGCTTGAGGAGGGAACGAGAGAGATCGGCTGGCCGAAATTAGCGTTCAGAAATCGGATTAACTTTGAGCTAAACGCCGCTAACACCATGTAGCTCCAGGATCCAACTTGAAGCTGACGTCACTGTGGTATCAACGCATGCGCGATCTGATCTCCAAATTATGCCCCGCCTCTTCCGTGATAACTCACACATACAAAAGGTGAGTCTATATTTTATTAGATTATATGTGCAATCTTAGTCTTTTATGTATGCATGTGAGAAAAAAATTTATGTGTGTGATATTTTTGTAGTGTATATGCGCAATTTTAATATTTTGTGTATGCGTGTGACAAAAATTATATGTGTGTGACATTTAAATAGTATATATGAGCAATTAAAATATTTTGTGTGTGTGTTTTCATAGTGTGTGAGAGACAAAACATAGTTTTCGTCCTAAACGGCCCCTCATAGGGGAGCAATACGAGATATTTACGGCACCTTGTCACACTCAGAAACTCATCTACCAGCCATGTACGATGCGCTCCGCCACCCGTTTGTTCAGACCGGGATCTGAAATTTATTGTGCGGTTCGTCCGTAAAGCTACACTTACGGACCATCAACTACTCAGCCGCCC
>CAEGAE010034485.1:0-11247 GCA_903067095.1 Girardinus metallicus | reverse complement strand
CAGCCTGATTAAGTTAAAGTCAGAAGTTTTCTCTGCAGCCGAAGCATTTCTGTGTTTAGGGGCGAGGCGGGTTTTTTCCCACTATTGCGAGGACAATTACGAAAATATAAATAGAAACAGTTTTTCTAACATCAACATCAGACCTACGTTTTTATTCACAAACCAGTGTATGAAAAAAATATTCTTGCCCATAATTTGTTAGTTAGGGGGCACATATCCCCCCCCCCTCACTATGGACCTGGTGTCTGAACAACATGGAGACAGAAACTGAGAATCATTATTAGACTGAGGACAGCCAGACTACTTTATTTTGCTAAATTATTGTAATTAGCTAAATATTATTGCTGAGGGGCACAAGCAGGCCTTCTGACATACAGAAAAAAAAAAAACTCAAAAAGGGCACAAGGAGCATCAAGAATAAAAGGGGCGGGGTCCCCACCGCGCGTGCCTGCTCCCAGCAGTTGTAAGACTTCAATTCGTCACTGCTCAAATTAAATGCAATAAGTGTTTACATTCTACTGTTATTTTCTTAGTTCATTATGTTCTCTTAAGGAGTTGTTTTTATGCAAGAATATGTTGTTTTGGTGAGAGTTCACAAGCATGATCAGCAGATGTTAACTTGTAGTAATTTTCTACCACAACATTTAGTAAACTTTTTTCCAATGACCATACTCTATTGCACATCTTTTGTAATATTCATGATGCTAACCATTAACTTGCTGCAAGTACACTTGAATTTAATATTCTAGTCCTGTATTCTCAAAAAGATTATTCGTATTTTTGCAATTTCACCAGTTTACTTTTCAGCTCAATTACAGGAATAATTTATGAAATCGCTCGCTCAAGAATGGAAAAAGAAATCATGCATCCCATAAAATGAATGAATGCATATTTCTAAAACAGCAATAAATCAGTTAAAATTTGTGTTTTGCATTAGCAACTTTATGTTTTTTGAAGAATGAATCTGATGAATTTGGCTCCAAATTAGTTGACAGGCAACCTTCTTCTTTCACATCAAATGAAGTGAGTTATGATTGACCCCTGTTGGACATCCAATAAAATGACAGTCTGGAGTCAAGTTTGAAAAGAACAAGAAAAATTCTGTGCTTTATCTGTAAAACTTATTCCTGCTATATTACCTAATTCTTAATTTGTCTGTATTAACAGTGGAGGTGAAGTGATCTTTCAGAATTATATTGGACATCCATAGTATCAAGTCCTACTACCATGCAGATAGGGTGTTCTTAGTCTGCAATCCGCAATATTGTATTTTATATGATAAAATATAATATTTAAAAATATTCATTTCTTTAACATATATATAATATTATTTAAACATAGATTTTTTTAAAGTAATCTATTTCAGTGTAAAACACAGATAGTTCCATGCAGACTGATGTTTCCAAACCTTTATTTCTGACAATTATAATTTTATTTTTACAATTAATGCAATTATGACATCTAGGACTATAAAATTAAATCAATATATAATACAGAAGTGTGGGCTGATTGTACATTTTTAATCTGTTGAACCTGAAAAGTTTGAAAAGACTTGGTGATTTTTAATCATTTGAGCTGTCGCCATTAATTCAACTTTTTAATAAATTACTTTATTTTGAATGTATCATATCATTTGAATAAGTTGTCATGAAATGAACCGTATGAGTTGAACTGACTGTCCGACTGTCAGGTGGACCGGAGAGAACCCCGTCGTCTCGTCCTGCGTCTCTGTCTCCCCCTCCTGTCCTCAGCACCAGCCTGCCTTTTCCTCTATTATTTTCCTCTCAGCTTCTCGCAGTTTAAAATGGCGGCGTTGAGCAGCGCCGAGTCTCCACCGCCCGTCTTCAACGGAGACGCCACGGAGCGGGAGCCGGGAAGGGAGAGCGGCCTGGAGGAGCTGGGCCCAGGTTTGGACTCTTCGTGCTCCTCGGGGATTCCCGGAGGTCCGCAGGAGGAAGAGGTAAGCGCTGCATCGGCGGCGGGGGCAGCGAGACTTAGCTTGCTCCGAAAGGAGCTAATTGGATGGAAGCGTTCAGGAAACACCGGCTGGAACGCACACCGGGGGAGGCTGTGGGAGACGGCGGAAGGGGATGCAACGCTGGTTGCGGGACCATGAACCCAACTTCGACGGTCCATTGTAGTCCCGTTCAGGAAGATGCAGCAGGAGAGGAGGTTTTATTTGAAGGAGCCTGTGTTTATTTGGGGCCTGCTTTCTTCCAATCGCTGCTTGCTTGCTTTCCCAGGCTCACTGCAGCTCTCCAGTCTGGTGCCAAGAAAACGAGCACCTACCACCGTTGTTGAAACATATATACGCAATTAGTGCGCTTTGTACATTGTGCGAGTAAAGTTTGATGTTATACAGATGAACTCTGGCTTTGCACCCGGGAGGACCGATGATGGAGATGATGATGTTGTTCATAATGATGATGGAGATGGAGCTGAAGTCGTGCTTCTGGTATTTGAGGTTGGCAGCATCTTCTGCGATCCAAAAACCATTGTTTTCCCAACTCTAGCCTTCCTATCCCAGCTGACACAAAAATACACTGTTAACCAGGCCTGCGCTCATCACTTCCACTATAAATACAGTGATACATGGAAGTATACTATGGATGAAACCTATTTCATAATAAAATCTATGAAGTATAGCATTCTATTTTATTATCCCAGATTTCCCTGTCCCAGCTCTGTCCTAGTTTCATTTTGAGAAACTCTCAAAAGTTGTCTGAGTGCTCTGAAGCTCAGTCCATTACAAAATCACTGGTCCTGCAAGAACAAAAAAAATTTTTAAGCAACAAAATCACTGGAACTCAAAATTCTCACAGCCATAAAATCAGCTCCTTATTAAAAAAAATTAGAACTCTCCAGCTGTCCCTCACCATATTATGTTTTCAAATTAGAGGTGAGGGGACTTCAGGTAGGGATTAGTGACTACTACTGCCCACTAATAGCTGAAACCCTCTGATAAGTGCCTATTTAATAGCTCATACAGAAAATATATTCTGAAATGCATTAATACATTTAAATACATTAATGCATTATGCACAGTGGAAACTGTCTTGGCACAATTGCAGAAACTAACATCTACAGTCTTACTCATTTCCACACTTCAGGGTACAGCCAGTCAGTGCCAAGGGACATGAATGGTGCTTCTGAATTGGCTGCTTTATAAAACCCTAGCCAATGGCATATCAAATACTATTGTTTCTTGGTATTTCAGCTTTCTAAGCCACATCTTCTTTGGAATATCTCTGGAAACCCTTCTACACGCATAGGTGGGTCTTCATTAAACTTAATATCTCCCTCCGTCCGTTCGCCAGAAAGTTAATTTGTGTGGACATATAGGTTGAATTACTTTTAAGTAGCATATTAGAATATGAAGTTCATGAAACACAAGATGATGTCAGCTGGAAATCATGTCAAGCAAGTATGTGGATATATTGTTACGTTATTTGTTGCAGAGTACGGGTGTAATGCTGACAGTGGGACCCTAAATCTGCGTTTTCTCATTTACACACACAAACACTTTTAAGACCAAAGTGGGGTTTCCTCAAATCTTCACTTTGGTCTGAGTTTCTACAATTGTTTTTGATGAAACACATGAAAATGTGTCAATTTTCCCACATATCCATTTACGTGTGGACTAGGCCTTAGATATGATGTACAAAAGAATTTAGGTGAATATTTTTTCACAAATTATTTGGAGATTCAATCCACAGAAAAGTCAGTGAATTAGGGCTGTAACAATTCATCAAATGATTCGAATACCTTGATTGTTAAAATTCCCCGAGGCAAATTATCTGCCGCGAAGCTTTGTTAAATGATGTTTTACTATTTGGTGCCATGTATTGCGGCCAGATAATTATTTGTGTTGCGCAATGCCCTCACTTCCAGCAAGGAATTGTTGATTAACACTAAGTGTTATTCCCTGAACATGTTCAGATTTTTATTGTTTTTCGGGCATTCTTAAATTGACTGGAGTTGTGCATGGTATAGAATAGCCTTTCTCCCTTAGCTGCTGCCTGGTGGTCGCTGTGTGCAGTGGATACAGGTGGAGTGGAGATAGACTGATCACAGCAAGCTGCGCTCCAGCTCTGTAGCTGATGCTTAGCCTAAGTGTTTACAGGTGAACCAGAAACTAGATTTCCTACCGTCCTGGTCATAACAAATGTGTGGCAGAGCGCACCGTGGTGTGCAGATAGCTGGCAAAAATGTTTTTCTGTGATAAAGATGTCAAAGATCGGTTGCTCACATGGACACACGAATAGGCCTGTCACGATAGCAAATTTTGCTGAGCGATTAATTGTCTCAAAAATTATTGCGATAAACGATAATATTGTCTGAAGGCCTTTTTTCACTGATTTAATGGAAATGACGTAATAATGCATGGATTTCCTGTCAAAGGTAGATAGACTTTATTTTCAAAAGAACACTTAACACTGGAACTGATAAACAAAATAAGTAAAACAATCAAAACCAAAAATAAAATTAACAAAATTGTACTTGAATAAAAATTAAACAACATAACATCAAAGTGGAAATAAATACTGCATTCAACCAAAAGAGTGCAGATTATGAAGTCTGTATACTATATTGCTCTCCAATAATCATTAGATTTAAATAGAGAAGATGGGCACATCCAACTACCTGATGCAATAGTTCACACTACAATATCTTTTGCCCCAATTTTCCCCTTACGACAATCTTAGAACGTTGGGCGTTATAAGATTGTCGCTTGCGATTTCGTAACCGATCATCCTGTAGTGTGCGGTGTGTTAGGGTAGATCGTCACGGCCGCTCTGATCTAAATCAGGGGTGTTTCCCGACTGGGAGCATCAAAGCAGCCTGTTAAATGTGACAGGTAGCCAATCAGAAAGCGCGGATTCTGATTCTGAAATTGCTACCGCAGTTGATAAACCGGTCTCTTTTCAGCTGTTCATTGTTAACGTTACATAAATAGAATACAATGATTTTCATTCAGTCAGGACTTTACGCTGACACTAGCCACATGCATTGCAGGTAGATTGTAGTAAAGCACTGATTAATGCCTGGTTTTAAAATTAGCTAACTGTATTTGTAGCCATTATTTTGTGCCCATTGTTGGACACCACACGGCACGATCAAACCCGATCAAACCATTATACCTAGGATTTCTGTAGGCTAATTTGTGGTCTCTCAGGTTTTGAAAATGGGCCGACAATTGTTGACAACTCTAAGATTGTGGAGTGTGCGCTGGGCATTACACTAAGGAAATGAGGAAGGGAGGGGTCAGTGGAGAGCACCGGAGTTGAGCCTTTTTTCATCCAGTGTCATCAATAGAAAGAGAAAAAGACCGAAGAAACGATAAAGCCGATAATTAAAATGAGGACGACAGTTTTCATTTATAGTGCGATTAATTGATTTATTGTTTATCGCGACAGGCCTACACACAAAAATATAAAAATTTATGCGAAGTGATCTGTTAAATTGACTGAAAATTAATGTTGTTAGGGATGTACAGATAAATTTGGGCTGCTATTATACCAGGGAATTTTTCTGCCATGATCCAAGAGCACACATTTTCAAATAGGATTTCATGTATTTTGTTCTCAAAACTTTTAATACTTTCACTTACATTTTCATTTTGAAAGCAGGACTTTATGTCTTTCTTCTCAAAACTTCTAATGACTGTACTCAAAACTTCGCGCTCACACTTAGTCTCTCCCCGGAGCAAAACTCTGCTCGCTTGGTGAAATTTTCCTGCCATAATCCAAGAAGGAAAATTTCAATGTTTAAACATGAACTCCTATTTTCAGTCTGAAAACAGGAGTTCATGTCTTTTGTTGTCGAAACGTTTAATACTTTTGCTTGCATTTTAATTTTGAAAGCAGGACTTCATGTCTATCTTCTCAAAACTTGTAACACTTCTACTCAAAACTTTTCGCGTTCTCCGAGCAGAGACTAAGGTCTCTGTTCGGACTCTCTGATCTTATAAAACATGAAACTGTCTTTTGGCGCAGTCGTGGCAACCTCTCAGCCAATAGAATTAAAGTGTTGTACTGGGTGCATTTGTTTCCTTTTAGCGGGTGTGCCTGTGTGGCTACTATCGATTGTAGCAACCTGCACCACCCACTGGATGTCGGGGGAAACGACGTCAGCTTTCTGCTCTGTAGTACACTAAATATCCGCCACCAGTGTGCTACTGATCACTAACAGTCTTCTGATCTTAGGCAGGATTTTGTTCACCCAATAAAAGGCAGGATCTTGGGCCTGATCTTAGGGTGAGAACATGGTATATTTATGACAAAAATATCATGAGGTACAAGATAAATCAGCAAAACTATTAGCTTACAAACTTAAAAAAAAAACAATTAGAATATACAAAGTATAATTTATAACTAACGCGAAAAATAAACAGTCAATCCAGACGATCGGCAAAGATCGGTGCTTAAAGCCGTAACATAAACAACAACAACAAAGATTTCACATATTAAAACTTTCGCTATGTCCAAACATGAGAGATAATTTATAAAAAAATTATAATCTATCTCCTCTGTGTTCTGCAGAATTTCTCCATTAAGTCAGAACCCCAACCAGAACCAGCATTAATCAGCTAGCCGTGCTCTTAGAATGTTTTGATTCAGTAACTCATGATTGTTTGTTTTGATGCAACCTGCATTTGACTTTGAATGAATGTTTCCCTCTTTTACTAGACATTATTTGACATAGGCAGTGTTGTGAGACTTATTTGACTCATGTATAATTTAGGGTACAAAGAACCTTACTGTTAACTGATTGCAGGTTTTTCAGTTGCACTTTTGATTGAATAGCTGCTATATTGTGCCTGCAAGTATGTTGCATGTTTACGCTAATTAGGTGAATTTATTACCAGATAATTTTTTAATTTTGCCAGATCACATAGTATAATTTATAACTAACGGGAAAAATAAACAGTCAATCCAGGAGATCAGCAAAGATCAGAGATCGGCCTCATAGGTGATCGGTATCGGAATCGGCAGCAAAAAACCTGATCGGAGCATCCCTAGTAGAAACTGTTTTTAATCTGTTTGTCCTTGACCTTATTGCCCTGAAATGCCTCCTTGAGGGCAGGAGTTTGCAGAGGTGGTTGTTAGGGTGTGAGGGGTCCTTGATGATGCTGCGGTCTCTCTGGAGGCAGCAGGTCCTGTGCATCTCTTCCAGAGATGAAAGAGGGCAGCCAATCAGTCTCTGGACGGTGTTTATGACCCTCTGGAGCTGCTTTCTCTTTTCCGCAGTGCAGCTGGAGAACCACGGTGAGATGCCATGACTCAACACCGACTCCACAGAGCAGCAATAAAAGGACACCAAGAGCTCAGTTCTCAGAGAATCCTCAGGAAGTACGGTCTTTTTCAGAACTGAAGTGGAGTTAGCCTTTCAGGTCAGGTCTTCACTGTTGTAGGTGCCAAGGAACCAGAAATTTTGCACAATCTCCACCCTCTCCCCATTTATAATGATGGGCTGAATGTCTGGTTACACCTCCTACAGTCGACAGTTGTTCCATCTCTATTCTGTATGCGGTCTCATCTCTTCCAGAGATGTGCCCCTCCATCATGGTATCATCAGCAAACTTTATGATGGTATTTTTTGGGTGGGTGGGGCTATAGTCATGGGTGTGGAGAGTGTAGAGTTGGGGGCTTAGCATACAGCCTTGTGGGACTTAGCACACACTCAGTGCTGAGGCAGGTGGGATCCTACTCTGACCCTCTGTCAGAAAGTCTAAGATCCAGCAGCAGATGTTATGAGGGAGACCCAGGTCCCCCAGTTTCCTCATTAGTATCCTCAGAATTATGGTGTTAAAAGCCGAGCTAAAGTCCAGGAAGAGCAGCCTTGTGTTGCTCCTTTGCTGTTCCACATGTCTCAATGTGGTGTGCTGAGCTGTAGGATGGCATCCTCTGTAGACCGGTTGGTTCTGTATGCAAAGTGGTGAGGGTCAAGATTGAGTGACAGATGAGAAGTGATGTGACTCCGAAAAAGTTTCTCAAAGCGCATGATGATGGGGCTTAGTGCCACTGGACGGTAGTCATTGAGACTGCTAGTTTTGTTCTTTTTTGGCAGAGGGAAGATGATGGAGGACTTTAAGCATGATGGGATGGCGCACTGGGTGAAGGAATGATTAAAGATGGTGGTAAAAACCCCAGCTAGATGGTCTGCACAGGCCCTCAGCACCCTTCTCCGTTTCAGACCATCAGGTCCAGCTGCTTTCCGGTAGTTCACTTCCCTGAGGTTTCTCCATACTTCCTGTGCAGTGATGGTCTGTCTGTGGAGGGATGTCGGCTACAGTAGGGGCACTGCTGGTGATTCAGCCTCATAAAGAAATGATTGAGCTCCTCTTCCAGTGAAGCATTGACAGAGATTTTGGTGGTATTACTGGATCTGACGTTGGTGATGTGCTTGCCACACCTGCCGGCTGTTGTTGCTGCGGAATTCCTTTTCAATTCTCTGCTTGTAATTCGCCTTGGCCTCTCTGATGCCTCTCTTCTAACAGGCTCGGGCTAGCTGTCCAGGTCCCTGTATCCAGGTCTGAAAGCGCTGTTTCTCTCTCTTAGCAGTTCCTTGGCATCCTTGTTCATCCAGGGCTTCTGGTTGGGAAACATTCAGATAGATGGTGTTAACACAGTGATGGATGTAGCCAAGTACTGCTGAGATGAATACCTCCAGGTCCGGGTGCCAGAACAAGTCCCAGTTTGTGCTTGCTAGACAATCCTGCAGTTGCTGAGAGGTGCTGTCAGGCCAAGATTTCACAGTTCTTATTTTAGCGAGTTCTCTCATTTTCACTGGTTTGTATGCTGGAATAAGAAGCTGTGATATGTGATAAATGGGGGAACTGAGTGGACCTGTATACATGCATGATGTTGGAGTAGACTTTGTCCTGCTGGAGCAGGTTTTGTTCAGCATCTTAACTCCCCTACTGGCACATTTAATATGCCACGCATATAGTGTTGTGCAGTAATTTACCAAATGTGAGTAACAATCAAACTTGAGCCTGTCAGCTGAAATATCTGAATTTGCAATTTAAAAAGCTACTTCTAATTCATAACTGAATAAAGCACCAAGGCCAAACAAATTCCCCTTAGTGGTATGGACCCCTTGCAATGTGACGCCCCATTTCCCTGCTGGAGGGCAAAAAGCTGTTGCATGACTATAACTACCATTGGTTTTAGCTGTCAAGTTATCATTATAATGCGCAAATTCCTAAATGTAAGCCTGATTTTACATAAAAGAAAAATGAATTTAGTGCTTTGCTACCAATTGTCAACACTATAATTAGATAACAAGGTCAGGAAAAAGTTTTAATTAAGAAAAAAATAGGGAGGGAGGGAAGTAGTTCAGTTATTATTGTTTGACTTTGACAACCATAACAAGTAAATGTGATGTGACATTTGTGTTTTGGTTCAATTAAAAAATAAAAAAAAGTGCAGTAAAGTAGGTGGTTAAATTAGCTAATCAACCACCACAGCGTTAGATTAGATAACAGTGGCAGCAAAATAAACATTAAGCCTAAAAACAAAAAACTGCAATGGACTGAATGTTCTGTTCTTAGTTGAGTGTTTTTTGATGTTGAATCCTGAAACACATAGTGACTTCGTTATCAGTTGCTATAGCAATGAGTCTGTGTGTGGCATGGCTGACACAGAGCGTGAGAAAAAGGTGGCTGTGAGTTGTTCTTCAATGGTTTTGGGCATTGTTTTTCCCTTTGCTGTGGAGGATTGCACTAAATGAATAATATCTCAGGGTTTCCCCCACAAATCTTGCTAAACCCAGTGGTCGGGGCGTCGAGGCGGTCCACCGTGTTTTTGTAGTAAAAGATGTTCAGTAAGAAATGTAAAAATATTACTGCGTAATTATATGTTGCGGGAAAATATCGCCAGTGAGATGCTATTTAAACCTACAACTAGTCTGGAAAACAACAAATCAAAAAAATATAATTAAAATGAATATCAATTATTTGCAGTTCTGTTTAATCCAAATTAAGTCAGAAGCTCCAAAAGGCCCCCCAGGGCTTCAGGGGCCCATAAATGCTAATATTTTAACACAGACCACAGATACATAATTGTAACATTTGTTTATTGGAATTATCAATGCTACTGAATTTGATTTAATGGTCTCAGCACACATAAATTAAAAAATTTTAAATTGTTTAAAATTTAAATGTAAGATTTTAAAGAGCTGGCAAGATTACTTTGTATAACTTGAAATAGTTTTGTTACTACAGCAACAATCTGATGTTCTGAGTTTAATATTTGACATTGAACTTTGTTCACAAACACAAACTAGTAAACTGCAATTATAACGTATTGCTTTTTAGGTTGGCCAATTAAACTACTCCCCCTCCCCCAGATTTCACTAAATCTAATACAGAAGCTGTTTGAGGTGCTGATGTTTTTAGCAGCAAGCGGGGTTAGGTAAGTAAAATTCTGCTCCAGGGCTCATACAGCCTTGGACTGGCCCTGCATGATTTAAATCCGCTTCACCTCCCGCAGAGATACGCAACAAACAGGAGATTTAATTCAATGCTGCTAATGTGGTTTTAGTAGCTCTTCCATTTCGTGTCTTTTGAGTTTTTAATAAGAATCACAGAAACTGTTCTGGCTGCTCAAGTTTATGGGACAAGTTTTTCTGATCTTCGTGCCGCCGCGTGCATTAACTCTGGCTGACTAAGTGGACAAAACATTTCATATGGTTTGTTGCTAAATAATATAAGACCAGCGTGATGCGTCACTATGAGACGAGCACAAAGCTCCTCAACGGGCTGAACCTGCAAGACAGGCATGTGCAGATGGGGGGAAAGGGGGTTTGAGCCCCTGCCCCTTTTATCCTTGGTGCCCCTAATGCCCTTTTTGAGTTTTTTTTTTTTCTGTATGTCAGAAGGCCTGCTTGTGCCCCTCAGCAATAATATTTAGCTAATTACAATAATTTAGCAAAATAAAGTAGTCTGGCTGTCCTCAGTCTAATAATGATTCTCAGTTTCTGTCTCCATGTTGTTCAGACACCAGGTCCATAGTGAGGGGGGGGGGATATGTGCCCCCTAACTAACAAATTATGGGCAAGAATATTTTTTTCATACACTGGTTTGTGAATAAAAACGTAGGTCTGATGTTGATGTTAGAAAAACTGTTTCTATTTATATTTTCGTAATTGTCCTCGCAATAGTGGGAAAAAACCCGCCTCGCCCCTAAACACAGAAATGCTTCGGCTGCAGAGAAAACTTCTGACTTTAACTTAATCAGGCTG
>CAEGAE010034480.1:0-20729 GCA_903067095.1 Girardinus metallicus | reverse complement strand
CAGGGAGAACATGCAAACTCCATGCAGAAAGACCCCGGGCCGGGAATCGAACCCAGAACCTTCTTGCTGCAAGGCAACAGCTCTACCAACTGCGCCACTGTGCAGCCCTGCAGAACGTTTTCAATTTTCTTAATTAAAAACAGGGACTTGTGTTGTGGCTCTCTCTGACCCAGTCTGAATTTAACTACTGTGGCACTGATGGAGGAGCAAGGGCTCTGCCGTTTTGGTTTTACAATCATAGCTGAAATTTTTACTTTACATCACAACCCAAAATACTCTTTGTGTTTGTCCTGAAGCACAATTATCGACTAACTTTTACGTATTTACAGTCCTGTTTTGAATGTGACTGTACAGACATGAAGACAGAAAAGAATAGAATATTTTAGTTTGAAGACTCTACAAAAACTCCTTGGACCAGGAGTCTGATGCATAAATAAAAGCAATGTGCAGAGCCGGTGTCTCACACACATACAATGGAGAAAATAAGTATTTGATATACCGCTGATTAAGTTTCTCCCTTTACAAAGAAGGTCTGTAATTTTTGCCATAGGTATATCTCAACTGTGAGAGACGGTGTCTAAGATAAAAATTCAGAAAATCTCAGTGTATGATTTTTAAATAATTGTTGCGTGAAAGAAGTATTTGATACAATAGAAAAACGCAGAAACCAGGGGTCAGACGTTTCTTCCTGCAGTTCTCGACCAGGTTTGCAGCAGGGATTTTGCTCCACTCCTCCATACAAATCTTCTCCCGATCTTTCATGTTTCAGGTCTGTTGCTAGGCAACATGGAGTCACACCTCCCTCCAAAGATTTGATATTGGTTTCATGTCTGGAGACTGGCTGGGCCACTCCAGGACCTTGAAATTCTTCGAAGGGAGCCACTCCTTAATTGCTCTCTGTGTGTTTAGGTCAGTAGCTGCATTTCCATTGGCCATATAAAAGCGCAATTTAACATTTCAGAAATAAATTTGCTTAATTGAAACACACCGATTTTGAAAAACAAAACCTTGTTTTTGGTTGAAAAGTTTTATCACTAGAATGAGGTGTTTTTTTTTTTTTGGTCATATCAAAATTGGTTTATTTTGCAAAAGTGCAATGGAAACACTTTTTTTTTGTATCGCACGAGTCGCATGATCAAAAACTGAATGTTGCCAGTTGGAGCATCATGGTGCAGCATGTTTTTTAATGACTTAAATCATCAACAAACTTATTCATTCACATACGATTTAAATTTTGTTATTTCACAAAATCACACTTTAAATTTTTTTTTATTTTTTTTTTGCAGAATATTGTCAAAGTTTTGCACACATTTGTAATGCAAAGGGGTTGGGTCAGCTACTGACCCCTTTCTGAGTTTAGGGAAGGAGGTTGTTGCCCAAACTCTCCCGATGCACGACCGCCATCCATCCTCTCTTCTGTACAGTTTACCATAGCTGCATGTTTTTCAGCAGCTGATAAAGAAGTGCCGCGCTTTGGGAATCACTGAGAATCTTCTGCTGCTTGACTCCATGACGTCTCATAGTTTCAGTGTTGCTCCATGCTTCTTCTCTACGCTTTAATTCATTACTTAAGAGACATTTCATCTGGGTTTTATCTTGGTTAGATTTGTCTTTGCATTACATCTGGCAGCCAGCCTGTACTTAGCATAATAACAATCTTTGGGCTCTGGGATATATTGCAAATATATGAAAATGTCTAGATTTTCCTACATTAGCATTTTAATGGAGTAAGAGGCTGGCTTGTGATTAATTTGCCTGCAGATGCATGTACAAACACTGTGCCTGCAGCTTTGTCATCACATCATCCTTCTCCTTTACTTTCTCTCTCTCTTTCTCCCCGTTTCTTGCACGTGTTCCCTCCTTCTCTGCCTCCTCTCTCCCTCCTCCCCTCTCCCTCTCCTTCCTCTCCATGGCCATCCCTGGTTGAAATTTGCATGTAGAGTGATGAAATCACACAGGCGTACACCTGTGCCTGCAGAACCCACCCTCCCCTTATTTGAATTTGAATCGAGCATTGTCACTTGCAATATTTTTGAAACAGACTTTCCGATAAATAATGCATGCGTTGCTCTTACTTGTCTCAGAGAAGCACAAAAAGATGATTGACAAAAGCAAAAAACTCGCTAGAGAATTTTGTACGTCGTTTGATGAAACTACATATTTGTGTTTGCTGGAAGGAGAAGCTTTGAGGTGATGAACCCTTTCGACCCTCAGAGCTGAGACCTTCTAAACCAGGTTTAATTCCCATTTATAAAGCGTATATTTTTGCTTCAAGACAGCTGTTCTCTCTCCTACGTGCATCACATTTTTTTTTTTTACCCGAGAGCATCTCCTTCTTTGCTGGTTTCTTGCTCTCTTCCCATTCTTTTGTCTCCTGTTGCTCTTTTGCTTTTATTTTTTTCCCCATCTCCCTTATCCTTGTTTGCTGCCTCTCTTACTCTGGATTTTCTTTTCTGGTGAAACAATAAATGTCATAGTAGGTTGTACAAAAGTTTATGTCACGACTGGAACACCAGGTAAATTATGAAGATATAGTGCCTAAATAAATTGGTCACCTTTTTGGGTGTTTTAACCATTTTGTTGCCAACGTTCAATCAGCAAATTCGTATCAAAGTGAAAACTGATTTGTACAAAATCGTAATTAAATGAAAATGTTACATAAAAGCTATAGATGCTGTTGTGTTGGTCTGTGAGGGATTTTCATAAAAGTAAGTCTGTTCTATACCAATACTTTTCTTTTCCATTAGTTTACCCAGAGAAATTAATTGATTAGTTTATAAGTTGTGAAGTGCTCTTTTGTTTTTCTCTCACTTTTCTTTTCTTTTGTTTGTATTTCCTCTAATTCATGTAAAGCACTTTGAATTGCCTTGTTGTTGAAAATCTGCTATGTAAATAAGATGTCCTTATCTTTTCTGGCAACAGATGGGTAACAAATGAAGGGGCCCGACTGATTTTTTTCCAGCTCAAACTCTGATTCTTCTTCTTTTTTCTTTTTTTCGGTTCCCGACAGCAGCTGCTTCATAAATCTCCTCCTTTAACTGGGCGATGATTACATCACTCTTTGCCTAAATTTTAACAACATTTCACTGGTCGGAGCCAGCAATTTATTTTTTCCCCTACAGATGACTTGCACTATTTTCTAAGATATTTTGTTAGTCTTGAAATTGGATTTAATAAGAACTGGGGCTCTTTTGTAGGTTCTAGCTAAGTGGATTTGACTGGAATGCATCTGGGTCTTTTTTTTTTTTTTTTTAAATATAAAACTGGATTTGTGTCATATGAGCTTCTTTCCCACAACCAATTGAGGTAATGAAAATGTGCAATAAAACAACCGCCCGAAAAAATAAAATAAAATCAAATGTGATGTCAGACATGAGTTTTCCAGGCTAAAACTCCCTCTGCTGCAAACAAACAATCCAACTCATGAGATGAAACTATGACCGCTAAGCTTAACGCATGTAGAGGAGAGCTTGAATGCTTAATGCTGCGTATACATCAAGTTTATAGTTAGAGAAACACAGCACTCTGTCGGAGCGTGTTCTCAGGTTTCCTGCCTCACACTGATTTGTCTCAATACCTGGGTTTCTTCTGTGCATATAAATGTAGTTATTATCACCCTCACACCATCTTCCTCTCCTCTGCCCCCCCCCCCTCTCTGTGTCATTATCCCTCCCTGTGGTGCAGTCCTGTGCTCTCTGCTGAGTCTTATCACTCTGGGGAATAAAGGTTAGGCAGCTCAGCCCTGCCAGCATCCTCCGCTCGATGGTCTTAGCTCCTCCATCCTCTCCTTGATTACTATGACGACCTCACAGGTTGCACTCCGTCTCATCCCCATTGGTGGCTGTCCTTCTTAAAGAAAAATGCCTTATTATGGCTATCATTAAGTACATACACGATGATTAAATCAGCATATCTTACGGAAAAGGACAAAGGTTTTGAATAAATTGTGCGTTTCCCCTCTTTCAAAGCCGACTCTTTTTATTGATTGGTTTTGTAAAATCTAGAGCTTCTACCCTCTTTTTATAATTATCATTCGCTAGGATTTTTTTATTTTTATTTAAGCTTTAGTCAGCTAAGCAGTCTGCATTTTGTCTTATGATGCATGTTATGTGGAACAATCCCCTCACTATGTCTGTCAGGTTGAGATCTCTGCAGGATTAAAAAGAAAACTATTCTCTCCCTGACAGATACTTCCCACAGTAGAAAACACTCTGTAGTTATGAGTGTTTTTATGGTAAAATGCTGAGTAAATATGATTTTTTTTTTTTAGTTTGCAGTGATTTGTTTTTGACGGGCTAATGATAGCACCACTGTACTCTCGAAATCCTGTGGTGTGTTCACAATACATAAAAATAAATAACAATATAGAAGTTCAGCCTCAGCTGGAAACAATTAAGACCAACGGCAGCCAAAATCTGAGCAGCTGCATATAGTCACAGATTAAACGCTTCACATAAAGGATGATCAGAAATGCTGAGCGTAGGTGAAAGGACGTCTAGATTCTGCCTCCCGTAGTTTCCTGCAGGATATTTAGGAATTAAACAGAGAAAAAGACGAAATGTTTTACTGAACGAGGCGTTTTCAGCGAAGCTGCAGCTCGGCTCTCCGGCAGTGGAAAACCAGAGCTGCGTTTTTATAGAAGCTGTTAAAAAGCAGCATTTTCTCCAGACCTGAGTTTGAACTGGACCCACTTTGGTGGAAAAAAATAAAAAACTCTACAGGATGCAGGGCTGTGTAATTCTGATGTCAATATTAAAGAAGGACGTTAGTCTGTAAGTGGCTAATCATAGCTTCTGATGGAGCTCTGCATGGTTATTCTGCTCCTGCTGAATTTCTGACCTTCCTGACCTCTCTCTTTCACTCCTGCAGTGTCTGCGACCAATCCCGTCTGCACCCACCACTTAAATGGAGGCACTTTACGGCTCAATGAATGTATATCCATTGAATGTTTTATTGCAGGTCAACTAGAACAGAATAAATAAAACACATTAAATAAAAAAAATAAAAAATCATCTCTTTTTAATGTCAAATTGACATTACATTTTTTACAATTTACATGTGTAAAAAAAAAAAATTGTAATAATGTTACAAACATAAATGAAACTCCCAAGAAACATTTGAAGAAATAGGTTAGATTTGGAATTACTGAGTAGAAATACAAATAAGTAAAAATGCTGCTGTTGCGTCTTTCTTTTTATAAATACACACCAAATGCTCTCCTATTTATACAGGCTGTTGGCAAATTATTTTATCATTTATTTTATTCTGCTGAAGCACTTTGTGACGGTTTTTAATCCGCAAAAGGCGCTACACAAGGAAAAATCACTTACTCTCTCTGGTGGCACACTGGGCTCTCAAAATAGAACTTGCATGCTTTTATAGTGAAGGTAAGCATTTTCTGTGTAATTTCCTCACGTTGGTTTTGGTTCTGGGTAATCTGATTTTTCAGTGGTGAGAAATTCTCTTATTTCTTCCTCAACAAAGTTTGGGCCTAAATGAAGGAGTCATTTTCTTCTCTCTCTGCAGTTCAATCTTTTTTTTTCCGTGGCAAAGCCTGTGCTCATGAAAGTAGTCATATTTTAATTCATACATATGTCTATGTCTGTTTAAGACATAGATTGTATTGTTCAAGTTTAAGTTGCTACTTTTGTGTTTGATTTGAATAATTTTTTTTGTAAAAAAATAGATTTTTAATCTTAGTGGGATTTTCCTGGTGAAATAAAGGTTAATGATAATAAAATATTAATATTGTATTATTTGATTCATTAAAAAAATAATAATAATTCTCGCCCTCAGTTATACTCTCCATCCTTCCAACATTCTTGGGACCGGCCGTCTGTTTTTTACTGCCTTCTCCTGCTACTCTTAAAATCACTCACTCCCACCAGATTAAAATAAAAGTACAAATGTAACAATGTAATGTTGATTAAAGCAAACAACTGAAATAATAAGTAAATAGCTCTGCTGTAACTCCTTGTTTCTAAGAAGAAATCAAGAATTTATCAAGAGTACATGACCCGGTCTTGAACCGGGTCATGTAGGCGGTTCATGACCCGCCTACATGAACAAATGACTCTGAATCAGGTGATTATTTCCAGTCTTCCACTGTGGGTAATAGAGAGCAATATAAAACAATCCCTGTACAGTCAGGAGTTAAACTGTGTCAATAAATTATTTGATAAGCCAACAGTGCACCGGTGGGCTGAACATCTAATTAGAGAAATAAGTTTAGGGCGAAATCATAAGCAGCAGGGTTTGCAATTAACAATAAAAACTTAAATTATAAAAATAGCCATATCAACATTTGTTCAGCAACAGAAAATTTGTGGTTTACAACTCAGTTGCAACCTTTTCCACCAGTTAAGATAATAAACATTAGATTTGGTTTTAATCGCCGTTGACGACAGATGTTCCCTGTTTCTTTCCAAAACAAAAATCGCAAGCAGTTTGGAGTCCTCAGCAAATCAGTCCTATCAAGCTTTAAAGCCGTGCAAATGGGCAGTGTAAGGTTTTCTCTGTGGCCAGTAGCTAGGTAGGCTTCGTCTAATGTCTAGTTCCCTTTTTCTATTATTTATGTCATGCCTGAGTCCATTTTGGTAAAAGAAGAAAATCCACAGCTTCCTTCCTCGATTTCCTTAAATATTTAAAATATTCTGCTTTTTTACACAAACTAATAAAACCAAAAGGGTGGAAATGAGTCAACCCAAGCCTTCTATTAGTATGACAGGCTGCCTTTAGAGAGAGATTATTACTGCTAATGAAATAAGATTTAATTTATTTTACTAAGACACTTTGTTGTTTTTTTTTCTGCGACTCTTCTCTTCTGCTGATTGGCTGATGCCAAGCTTTCTAAACGAGTTCAGAAGCAGTTTCACCCTTCAGTCATAACAGCTATTTTATCATGAAATAACTTGTCAGAATGTAATTATCAGCTCTGTTCCATCAAAGCAGCACAGTGCAGCTGTATCAGTTTTGAATCATTGAATCATAAACTCAAATATGAGGTCTGGCCCTCCACATGAGATTTCACTCTTAGAGTCCACAGAGTAGATCTAATCAAACGCAGCACATTGATCATTTTCCTGGCTCGTCGTAACAATAACAGGACGTGACCGTGGGGCATCTTGTTTTGTGCTTCCGCTGCTAACAAAAGAATGAAATCCAGGGTTTCTGCCTGGTGGTATTAAAAAGTCTAGAGTTGTGATTTTTAAAGGTTATTATGGCATTAAGGCCCTTTATTTACAGAATTCATAAGATTCAGGCTTGAATCCTTATTCCATTACTTTGTATATGAAAATCAGAATCTCTGAAAAGCGTAGTAACATTTATTTAGTGAGCCATTTTACAGGTATATATAGATATATCGCTGTACAAAACTATTTAAAAAGACAAAGTTAAACTGTTTTATTTTACTTTTTGGCTATAGATTATTTAGATCCTTCTTTTGAATATTTGGGAGGAAAAAAAACTAAAGCTATAAAAGATCAAAAACCGTGCTTTAAGGAATTGTATTTAGCATAAGATAACACAGTCCAGCTTTTACAAGTATAATGCATTATCACACACTATTTTCCTTTTATTTCACGTCTTTGTTTTTTTGGGGTGGGTGAGAATATAAAAATATAATTAAGGTACAATGACCCGGTTGCATAAATGTGTGCACACCCTTAAACTTAAACTTTGCTGAATCAGCTTTTGTTTTAATTTGTGCATTATGTTAATAGTCTGTCAGCATACCAGATCTTAACCTGGTCATATTTTCCCACTGTGCACTGCAAAAGATCTCTACATCTCTTGTCCACACAAAGATTTCAGGAGCTTGTTCTAATCATATGCAGAGTGAAGAACGTTAGCAGTAATTGCCATAAAGTCCTGCAGCTTCTTCAGTGTTGCTGTCAGCCTCCCTCACCAATTAGCTTCTAGTCCTTTCATCAGTTTCAGAGAAACGTTCGGTGTTTGTAATCTGTCCATTTTCCCATATTGTCTCCAATTATTGATAACTGTCTTTTTCCCTGTGCTACAGTCAGTCAATAAAAACGTGTGCTCAGCTGGGGCTGGTCTGTCAGATTAAAAGTACCTTCTAAAAATAACTTGTTAGCAAGTATTAAACATAAACTTTTCATTAAATCTATATTTCTGTGCTCTTTGTTTTTTATTTGTCTGATATGATGTTCTACAGAGTCCCCCAGGGAGATTTTCTTTTTTGCTTTACCTTGCAGTAAATGGTGAACCTGAATTAATAGGACCAGTAAAGTTTTTGTGTCTTAGTGTGCACATTAATCAACTATCTTCAGCTGACAGATTTGTTTGTGTTTCAGTTGAGTCGCATTAAAGGTGGAAAAAGTTTTGAAATGAATCTACGTTTTTAGGTCGCAGAAACCTGTGTATACAGTTTGTTATATAATTTGTTTAGGCCGTCATGGTGGGTATTTCCGACTCCTATACACAGCCCTTTGACCACTTCGCTGTGTGCGAAAACACAAGCTGATATTTACCGGCTCGTACTCTGACCTCTGCGTGACCCTCCTCCAGCTAAAATTTTCATTTCGCTGTCAACAACTCCGCCTTCTCGCAGCAAATGAGCATCAACAAAAAGAGCCTTGGCTGCATTCAGCTATAAACAGCTTGCTGTGAATGGCCTCCATCTCTCCCTGCCTATTAAACCTGCATTATTCTGTCTGAGTTGGTTCATCAGCAACTCCGCGAGTTGTTTGATCAGACACATTCGACCCTTTTTAAAATTGTAAACATTTGCAGCTCTGCTCCTTTTGTTCATTTCCTGCAAAAAAGAATTTTCCTCCTCTAGAGATTCATTTAAGGGTTTTTTTTTTCCTTCTTTTTTGCAGTGAATGAAGGATAAAATGATGTCTATGTGGATTTTTTTTTTATTTCTATTTTTTTTATAAAGCTATGGCCTAAAGGCGATTTGAAATGCCTTCTGCGTTTGGTAATGGAGATTGCAGAGCAAGCTGACTGCCCAGACACCTTAAATGCCAGCCTTAGTGGCCCTAAATGAGCCATGTCAGTTTTTCTTACTTTACAACATCCATATGCAGATAATGAAGGTAATTACTGCTGTCAGAGGGGCAGCAAGTAACGTTTGTGGAACAATTTTTAGTTGTCATTGTGTTGAAGTGTGGGCGAAACATCCAGATCTGACCTTTTGTTGCAGATCCTTCCAGCGTCAGAATTTCGCTTTTGACTGACACGAAAGAATTTCTGGCTTTGTTCTTCTGCTGAATGTTGTTTTATCTTGTGTTGGTGCACAATGCCTGGCAGGCTTTTTGTGTGTTTGTGCCTGTGGTGCAGGGGAAAAAAAAGTAGCAAAGCCACTAACAAGTTAATAAACTCCAGCTGGGCTTTGTTGTGCTGAAGACGGGCTATACGGTGGAGCACATTCTCTGAAGTTTAGCTCATGCAATTTCTCTTAAAGGCAGAATGAAATCAGCAGCTCAAACTTTCTGGACATGTGCTTCTTGCGTTGTTAGAATGCTCATTTGTTTCAAAAACGTGCACCAAAAACGTGCGCCGCGGTAGCCACAGGCTAGCAAACGGCTCGCTCCTTTTCTTTTTTTTTTTTCCTCTCACAGAGGAGGGCTGGATAGTTCACATGAGAAGTTGTACAGTGAACGAGAAAGTTGCTGTGTTGCAAAAAATGTTACCAAGCCTTAGTAAAAATGTTATGCAAACGCTACATCTTATTAGTCGGTTTGGGCCTCTGCTGGGATCTGATGCGCAGACTCACCATAGACATTTAAAAGTTTGATCACTCGGGATCCGGTCAATAAATTGTTCACTGATGTGTGGAAAATCCAACTAAAGCGCTTCACTTTCAAACACACTTTCCAGAGGCTAGCAACTATATGCATAAAAATGACTGTGCAGCATAAAACATCAGTACACCGATAAGAGTATTACTGCTATATGGACCAGAGCTGTTTTTTTGGCTTCTCTAAGTCTGCCATCCAAAGTCTGGTGTGAACCAAACAAGTGAACTCTGGACCACCTGGAAATGTCATTAAACATTTTAAGGGAGCATTCACACCAGCCCTGTGCAGTCCGCTTTAATCGAAGTCTGGTCTGTTTGTCTAGAAAGCAGTTTTCGTAACGGCACAACATTGTCCAACCGGATTGGTATGCTCTTAAAAGTGCGGTGTGAGAGTGATCCAAAGCAAATCAAACCTGAACGCATGCAACAATCAAAGAAAAACACTGAGGCACAACAAGAATGAAACAACCAGGTTCTTACTGGACACAGAACCACTGACTCGTTTATTTATTTTTTTTCTCCTGCTTATGATAATCATTTGTCACATTATGTGTGGGTCCATACCGTTTTCAGAACAATCCGCAATGTTCGCAACTCAATTCATTTAGACTGTTGGGTGGTTTTAATATCACCAGGTGGTGTTAATGAACGCTGCGTGAGACGGTGTGTGTGACTCCATTTGCAGCACTGCTCATAAATAATCAGAAGTGCCAGCTACGATTAGAGAGAGCATTGATACGCACCGTTTTTAAAAACAACATTTTGTAAAATGGCCTGCAGGTAAATTCAAAAAGAAAAACTGACGTTTTTCTGCTGGAAAATATTTTTTTTTTTTTTTTTTTTTTACAAAAGCTGGTAATAGCCAGCTCTGGCCTGGCACCGGAGCAGCTTTTGTGGAGAAAAAAAACAAAAGAAAACACAGAGAATCAGGTTTCTTTATCCGTAGATGTTCCACACGATCATTTAGAGACAAATAACAATAAATGTCTGATGCTCTGTCCTGAGGGGATTACATATGCTGATATAATCTAAAGTTGTGTTATTGTCAGCCCAGGAGAGTAACCAGAATAATGTGCACTGCTTTATTAATATGCTAAACGTGAGTACCGTTAAGCAAAAACAAATAATTACATTTATGCTTAGTTGTTAACTTCATCACTAAGTGAAGAAAATCAGAGACTTTGAGGAAATTATTTCCATTTAGTAACAATAAAGTGATAGGCCGAGTGCAAAGAGAAGGCTCAGTGGATTAGGAGCGATATCTCTGCCTCTGTCCTCAGTTACATTTAGCCTAATCATTATATCAAAATCTGGAGCAAATAAGGAATTTAAAAAAACAAAATCTAGATCCCAGAGCTGGTGCTGATTTACAGGAGCAAAACCTGAACTAGGGAAAGGAAACAAGTCATTAATAATGAGCCAGGGTGGAAATTGTCTCTGGTGTCTGATGTTAATGTTTGTCTGCTGCTGGACACCTGATGCCACGGTTCAGTTTAGAGGCCGGCTTCCTGATCCGAGCTCGGCTGAATCGGCCACTCCAGGTTTTTAGGAATTTGATTAAAATATTTTCCAGCCCTGCATAAGTACGGAAAAACAAAACAGAGGAAGGAAAGTTATTTGTGCGTCACGTGAAAAAATGTTTTTATGGATCCCGGGTTTTGATGAGGTGCCGAGGTTATCCTGTGGACATAAAATAAACTCTTTGCTTTATGCGCAGCTTAATGTTAGACGCAGTTTGTTTCTGCTGCCGAGTGAAACAGCGACGACAGAAAAATGCACTTACCACATCAAAGTGTCTCTTTAGCCCAGTTATCAGTACGAAGGATGACGGATTTTAAACTCCGCTGTCCCCTCGCTACTTTCCATCATCCTGTGTGGTTATTCCTGTCATTCTCCTGTAAACAGCTTTCTTCATTAATGAGCTTCAGAGTAGCTGGGAGGCATATTTTGTTGTTTTTGGACTCAAAAAGCCTCCTTTTTCCTGGTGTTTATGTAGAACTAAGTTAACTGGACGCTGAGACTAGTTCATATTTACCTGAGAAAGACGATCCTGTCCTCCAACGCCAAAAAAAGCGCTTATAATTTCTCCTTTTAAGGAAGCATGCACTGTCATGGGGACTTTGAGTTTCATAGAACAGGGGATAAATGTGACAGATCCTATTTCAGGGTAAATAATAGGGGGAGAAAGAGCAGCTTTGTGATTCCAATTCACAGTTTTTAATGTATCTATTACTTCCTCATCATCAATTTGATCAAACATTTTGTTTACATCTTAAATAAACCATTGTCTAAGTTTGGTCTGGAGATGAAGGAGTCTATCTTAGATCCCCTGACCAGGCACACCGAAACACAAGCAAAAAGAAAGAAACAAAAAAATCCTCTACCACAGACAAACAGACAAGAGGGTGAGTTTCAGAGTGATTGGAGAGAGAGAGAGAGAGAGAGAGAGAGAGAGAGAGGGTAGAGGAGAGAGAGCACTTTCTATTTATAACCTGTGTGCCCAGAGAGGAGAGGAGAGAGACTGTTGTTCGAAAGCACACTCACGCTTTGTGTTTGTTCTGCAGCACACAGGCTGCAGCTCAAAGGACGCAGCGACATGGATGTAAAGTTAAATGCGTCGCACACGAATGATAAGGAGTGGGAGGCAAGATGGGTCATTACTGAGAAAATTAGTCGCATTTTGAACGGCTGGCGGTAGGAGGAACAGGATTGGTCTGTTCAATCCTCCACAGGAACTATAGCTCTCAGCCCCCTCAACGCCTACATGGAAATAAATTACCAGCATGGACCTAATCCTGCTGGGAGTTTGTGTTTATGTATGCGGCCGTACAATTTCACATGCTCCGGACTGGGTTTCCAGAATTATGTGAAAGGTTTGAGTTTAATCAAATCTATTCAAAAAAAAAAAGTTAAATAGTAGTAACAAAAAAAAAAAAAAAAAAAACCTACGTGATCAAAGACATTGTTTTAGTTCATGCAATATATTGAAAATAATGCAGATTACAAGTTTTCCAAGGTTTTTTCCTCCAGAACAGAAGCTCAGTTCCTAAAACGGTACGTCTAAAAAGTTGTTTTTTTATTAATTCTCATCCGAACAGTGTGAAATTCAGCTCCATTCTGTTGAGACTCAATTTTAAATTACAGAAAGAAGGTCATCAGTTCAAATCCCAGCCAGAGTCTTTCTCTCTGTCCAGCATTTTTCCGTACATCTGAGATCTCTCTGGGTACTCCAGCGTCCTCATTAAAACACGCAACTTATGTTTACTTGCCTTTCTGAGTAATAATAAAAGACATACTGTTTTAAAAATACGACATACTGCAGCTTTAATAATGCCGTTTAAGATACAATCATTTAAAAAGAGTGCTAACGTTCTGGTGAGTAATAACTGTCATTTTTTTTGCACCTTTGGACAGATCAGCCTCAGTTTGCTTGCATTCTGCATGCAAAATATTCTTACTGCCCCAAGCTGTGAGGCTGCTTCTTTAGTTTCCTTTTTTCTTGGTTTCTTTTCTGGCTGAAAATAGTTTGGCATATCTCCTAAATTCTGTCATATGAGTGAACCCATAGTGTCTCCGTAGTTATTTATGAACTGTATTTTATACCGAAACGCCTCATTTTAGCTCCTGTCTGGTTAAGCCATCCACTTATAAAGACCCAAAACTTCCCGGCCCAAGCCAGGATGCTCATGCTTTCTTTATAATGCACCAGTTTAGCCGCAAGACAATCATCAGGCATCTGAAAGAAGCATAAGGAAGCAGGACCCAGATGACTAAGCAGCTCATGAAAAGCCTCCGTGAGACAATTATTCCAAACCTTTTACCTTTGAGGAAGTTTTATATCCAGACGAAGCTCCTACAGTCCCCTGGAAGCAAAAGAAGTGCTCAGAAAAGTAAAATATGGCCATTGTAGCTCAGTTTTGCAATTATATTTAAGTACAGAACACCTCTTTGTCTCTCGCTAATCTCCCACACTAACTTATTCTGTAACTTTACAAACCTGCTGGCCGTGGTTAGGAGCTCCGGTTATTTCCACCACCTGTGGGTGGGCCTAAAAATAGAGCAGGTTTTTATCCTCACATCAGTGTGAGGTCTCTTTCTGGCATCCAGCCGCTCGTTAGCAGGTCTTTCCACTGCAGATGAGCTCAACCGCATAATGATTTTCTTCAAGAATGAAAATGTCGGCACCCTGCTGTGCGCAGACATCTTTGCTCTCTTTTTGCCTTTTATTTTTTAGCACAACGGCTTACTGTTGCTATTTACTCTTCGGTTTTGGTTTCATGAGCAGGAGTCACAGATTGAGGTCATCAATCAGGTAGAATTATACCAGCAAATGTAAAATCAGGATGTTTGGAAACAGAGAAAGAAAACATGGTTTTAAAAAATAAAGTGTGATCTGTAAGACAATGCCTGCATACGTGACGTGGCTTTTTTTTTTTTTTATTGAATATTATTTCCAATTTAAACTTTGCTTAGGCTTTCATACCTGATCTTGACCTGCCCATCAAATTGACACATTTGTTTTTCAGTTATATGTATATTTCCTATTTACTTAAAGCTACAATTAAGTTGAGTTTCCGTTGCTTCCACTACTACTAAACCCTCTTCTGTCTTTGTTTCTCCGCAGCGTCAGACAACAGCCAGCGGTTTCAGGAGACGTGTTTCGCCTTCGCGTTAACACCGCAGCAGGTCCAGCAGATCAGCAGCTCTATGTCAGTACAACGCTGATTATTGCACCGCCGTTGAATAATAACCCACAACATGTAAGGTTGTGCTGATGATTATCGTTGCCTTTCCTCACAGGGACATCTCGGGGACCAAATGTGACTTCTCAGTTCAGGTTCAGCTCCGGTTCTGCCTGTCGGAGACAAGCTGTCCTCAGGAAGACCATTTCCCTCCCAATCTTTGTGTCAAAGTCAACGGGAAGCCATGCAACCTGCCGGTGAGGAGTCCTGGTTGACTCGGCGTCTGCAGACGTCAACGTTTAGTGAGATTTACTGCGAGTCTCACGTTTCTTTCTGATTTTCAGGGTTATCTTCCTCCAACCAAAAATGGCGTCGAGCCTAAGCGGCCGAGCCGGCCGATCAACATTACCTCACTTGTCAGATTGTCCACCACAGTCCCAAACACCATCGTGGTGTCGTGGACTGCAGAGATCGGAAGGGTAGGAGCTAAACCCATCTGTTCTGTCTCAGTGCCTAGGACAGTGTTTTTCAAAGTGGGGGGTCTGAGAAAATCCACTCTGTTTTTTAATCATTATTATAAAATATAAGGTAAAATAATTTGCCGTGCTCGTCTTTCTGGTTGGCTGTCAGTCAAATTCATCAAGCTCCTTCTCAAGCTAGCACAGCATAGCCAACTAAAGTCAGAAGGTATGAGGCCACATTCATGCTAAACAAATTTAATAATTATAGAAAAGAGAATAAAAGTTGATGCTTGTGTATCAACTTTTATTGATACACAAGCCTCAATAAATGCTTGAATCGACCATTGATTGAAGTTGATACACCACTACATTTTAAATTTTTTTGTGTTACATTTTTGGCAAAAGTAACTAAAAATCCTCTGTTTTCACATTTTTATCCCCCTTTTCTTTTCCTGAACGTTTAAAATATTTTTTAATTTCTTAACATAGAAATCTCACTAAAACTGTTCATATGTCATTTAGTTTGAACGTTTGTTTCCTCTTTTTGTATTAAACTACCTGAGTGTTCCCGTTTGCTGTCATTGTTTGTTAGTTTTCAGAAATGCTCATCCTTTCTATAAGCAGGGCTGTAAAGTTTTCACACCCCTGTAAAAATCACATTCACACCGTCACGTTTGTCACAAGAACTCAGTCCGTTCATTGAGGCATTTCACAGTTTGATAACTAGACAACCAGTGAAATAATTTTTTTAAATTACATGTTAAAAATGAACATGTAATTCTTAGCATGTTAAAAAAATTACATGTTAAGTTTTAAAATCCTTGTTTTGCTTAAACTGGGATTAAGTAAAAAGAATCCTGAAAATACATCCTCAGCCCAGTGAAGGAAACTTTTACAAGACTAATGAGTTATAAATCAGCTCTTTTTGACTTTTACTGGCTGTGACTGATGTTGTGTCTTAATTTGTCTGTGCAGAGTTACTCCATGGCGGTTTACTTGGTGAAGCAGCAGTCCTCCACAGTGCTGCTACAAAGACTGCGGGCAAAAGGCATCAGAAACCCGGACCACTCCAGAGCGCTCAGTAAGAGCCGCCAGCCTCTCTCTTCACAGATGAACTGATCCGATAAGCTGGAATGCTTTAGGGCTAAAACTGTTCTGATTAAAATCTGTCCTCTGCTCTGGGGGGGAAGAAAAAAGAAAAAAAGAAAAAGTTGCTAATGATCTAATCTCCACATTGAATCAAAAGTACTAAAAAGACTAAATGGGAGCTTCACCGACCACTTTCTGTGGTGCGGTCTATGTATTAAAGGAAATTTAAACAGAAATTTGCTCACATGACCTGCTGTTCATCTCTCTCTGCTATATGATTATATGTATGGGACGATTTTAATTAGCTGTGAACTCGGATACATCTTACATTTCCTCTGACAGTTTACAGATCTGTTTCTGATCCAATACTTTGCTAAAAGCAATGTGAAATCGTGCCGGCCCTTGTTAAAACGTCAGGTTTTGGATTTTAAAAGATTTAATGGATTTTCCTGGTCGTCATGGCGGACAGCTTCCCATGCACACATGCAGCTCCGCCCGCCCTCCTCTCCTCCCCAGCCTTCCCACGCATTACAGTCATGACGACCTGGACGCAGAACCTTAAATCACCCTGAAAGCAGAACCAGTAAAGTTAGGATTTGTGTTTCAAAAGACTAAAAAGGAAGTATATAAAAAAATAAACTAGTGATGAAAACACAAAACTTCAAAAGATTACAGTTTTTGTTTAAAATATAAAAAAGACCAGGCATAACAGTCGCCTCGCATTACACCGCTCTTTCTGTATCAGTGACCAGCATTGATACAGGAAGAAAGAAACGTAGTCTGTGAAACACAAAAGATTTATTGGCGTTCCCTCTTTACCCCAAAGCCGACCTCACTTCCTCTGCATCCTTACCTCCAGGCTACGAACAGTTCAGCGTCTGCCGCCCATCGGAACTCATCGTGAGGCTTTAATTTGCAGACATAAGTAAGCATGCAAACCCTGTAGCTTTCTTTTCTCGTGCAACCTGGCCTTCCCTCCGTCTTAGGAAATCTGGGTTCCATCATTAGGAATCCCAGCGCCAAATAGGTCAGGCACAAAAAAAAAAAAGAGACTGAAGGACACAATGCCTGCTGCTGAGACTAAATAAAAAAGGTCAAGAAAGTGTTAATTCAGGGGTGGAGACACTTATTCAATTCAATTTAGTTTTGAAAATACTTGATTATCTCATAGGGAAACTAAATGTTGTAACTCATTTCATGTCTTGTTGCTGAATGCCAGTCTGGTAGCACGCATCCACGGTGACGCATCATAACAACTGTAGTAAGAGCAAAAATCCTGTCAGCTGCACAGAATCCAAAACCTGAGAAAATAATTGTTCTACAAAGTAGTGACTTAAAAAAATATATATCAACAAAAGTCTACAAAAACAGAAATGAGACAGAACTTAACAAAGCATCTCCGGCATGGTGCTGCACTGAGTGGCGCAATTCTACAACCAGAATATAATCAGATTATTGTAGTCTTTATCTTTTATCATATTTTCATCCAAACAGATTCGTTTTTCTTTTTTTGCTGAATTTGCACCTTAAACATTTTAAAATCATTTATGAAGTCTTTCTACATCTAAAGCCCCCAGGGATTTTAGCAGGTAGGCCATTGTAATATACTATGAAATGTATCAATTTCTAATCAAATTCTGGATATTGGCTTGAATTGCATATTTTAACATTAGCTTAGCTCTGTAGCTAAAATTATTAAAGTTTTTTCAACAGTCTATTTATTCGAAAAGAGTCTTCAGGCCGGTTTGACACAGGTTTGGAGAATAATTTGCCGCATAAAGACAATGACTCGAGCGTCTTTCGCCGGTCTGACTTATCGCTATGTACGTTAAAGTAATGGAAAACATCCTCAGTCCAAAGTAAGTTTTATTGTTTTTGTTCCAGCCAAACGATAACTAAGAGTCTCAAAATGTACCTGAAGGTTGCGGTGCAGCGTGAAGAGCCCCTGAATTCATTCACGGCGCCGGCCCGCTGTCTGACAGTGACTGAGCGAGCACATCTGGAAGAAGAGCTCCATCCATCTGTTTCTCACTGACTCATGCAGCGCTGTTGTCCTTTTCCTCTTCCCTCCAGTCAAAGAGAAGCTCACAGCGGACCCTGACAGTGAAATAGCCACAACCAGCTTGCGTGTGTCCCTGCTCTGCCCGGTAACCACCTTTCCTGCTCCTCATACGCTTAATCTTGTATTTAAAAAATATAATAATAATCTAGTCTTGCCAACACTCATATTGCTCAGCATGCCGTTGTCTGCATAACTCTTCTTAAGCAACATCCTGCATTGTCGTGTGGTCTTGGCATGTTTACGGCACTCGAGAGTGTAATTCACCCTTAATCCGCGCTGCGTGTTTCCTCTGTGGGTTCGCCACCCGTCGGTGCGCTCACGGTGCAGCTGGGGAAGATGCGGCTGATGATCCCGTGCAGGGCGCTGACGTGCTCCCATCTGCAGTGCTTCGACGCCACGCTTTACATCCAGATGAATGAGAAGAAGCCCACCTGGGTGTGTCCTGTCTGTGACAAGAAGGCCCCTTATGAGCATCTTATCATCGATGGGTAAGTCAGACACAAGCAGCCTCTTTGTTTCTTGAAGGAGATGTGATGTTTAACTCTCTGAAATATTCTTTTATTTTTCCAAACTTTGCTTCCTGAACCTCTAATAAATACGGCATAAAGCTTTTTGAATTTGTTTCAAAAGAGGCTAAAAGGGCTTTATTTTACATTTTACTTCTTGGTAAACCTCGTCAAGGTCTGTGTCTGTTGTAGCTGAGCTCAACAAACATCTCTCCACCAATCAGCAAAGTCACAAGTCCACCAAGAATAAAAAGATGCATTTTACAAAGGAAAACCTTAAAAAGAAAGCTTTCTCTTTTTTTCTTCCACTTCTGGCTTTTCTTGGTTCCATATTTAAGGCCTTATCACTGCCACAAATTCATAGTGAACTTCAGTCATTCATCTTTTTCGAATTATTACGTCCAAACTTTTATTTTGTTTCTTAGAACGCTAACAAGAGCAAATTTTTTATTATTTCTCATTTTCTTTGGCATTCGGACCACTTTACTTGAGAAAGTCTCCCAAAAAATGTTGATAATATCTCATCTCGCCTTGTTCGTACAATAACAATATCATGTAAATGTCTTGTCATGTGAGCTAATTGCATCGTTACACTTTTCGATAAAAAGCCATTTTAAGTTGGACCTATTATTAAGTAAAGTTTTTTTCCATAAATTAGTTGCTGCTGCTAAAATGTTCTGTCTCTCAAGCTGTTATATTTGATATTTGTCACAGAAAGTGGGACGAACCGTCTCTCAGTGACAGGCTGATTCTTACAAGATGCCTAAATATTAAATGGGATCTTCAGGCACTTGTTCGTCGCAGCTTGTCACAAAGAGACAACTTGTTCCCATTTGCTGCATTTTTCTTCGCTGCATTTCTGCTCCTCTTTAAAGCCAAGACTTTCAGACATTTTTCATCGGCAGCTGTTTTTTAAGCCTGTCACTTCCTTTCTATCCGTACGTTTTAAGCGAACTTTAAAAGAGAACGCGCTGCGTCGGTCTGGCAGATGCTTTTAAAAAAAACAAAATACGATTAAGATCATCTGGTTGATTTCAGATTTTCATTTAAAATGAATTATTTTAAGCTAATCCTTGCCTGCCTGTGTCTTCTCCCAGACTTTTTGTAGAGATCTTGAACAGCTGCTCAGACTGCGATGAGATCCAGTTTAAGGAGGATGGCAGCTGGGCCCCCATGAGGTCTAAGAAGGAAGTGCAGGAGGTCTCCTCAGCTTCCCTTAACAACGGGCTGGATGGTGAGTTTTGTGGGATGGGAAGCCAATTCAGCTAGAACTAAAAAGTAGATAAAAAAGAAAACCACACAGATTAACCTTTATCCTCTGCTATTTGGTTTGCATTGTCCATTTTAATTTGCCAAATCGTCAGAATAAACTGCCTCTATGCCAACAAACACCGTATGTTTCATGTTCAGCAGAGCAGATGGGTTTTCTGAGCTTTAGAGAACCTTCGGTTCTTTTTAGGCTCTTTTCTCTGTAAATCCCGACACAAACTGAGACGTCTGTGCTTCCCCTCAGGCTCCTGTCGGACGTCTGAAGGCTCAGATCAGCACAGCTCCTCGTCCTCCAGCCACAGCGACAGCAGCCACAGCAAAAAGGTGGAAGTGATCGACCTGACACTCGACAGCTCCTCGGACGAAGAGGAACCAGATTCCCCGCCGCCTCCTCCTCCTCCTCCACCTTCCTCTGCAACCCTTCCTCCTCCAGTCAAAAGAGCGTGTCCGTCTCTGTCTCCGACCTCGCCGCCTGTCATAAACAAAGGGTGAGTCAACCACAGAAGCAGGAGTGGACGTTTATTGCTTGGTTTATCACTTGTCGCGATAAATTCCTCATCACAGTAGAAATTTAGATTTATTTTTGTCATGATAAATTCTAATTGATGATGTTTAAAACCCTCCAAAACGCTCTGCGTTGTTGGGATTGTTAGTTTTAGTATTTTCTCCACCGTTTGGTCAATGAGAGTAGGGCTGTTGTAAACGAATATTTTAGTAATTGAGTAATCTATCAATTATTCTTACGATTAATCGAGTAATCGCATAAAAAATTTGATAAAATAAAATATTGGTAAATGTGGCATAACAGCAGTGTTACTATCGGATATCAATATCAGTCCAATTTTTCATATATGAGCTTCTCTACTAGCTACTTTTTTGTAGTTTAGAAAA
>CAEGAE010034475.1:0-10464 GCA_903067095.1 Girardinus metallicus | reverse complement strand
TCTATCTATATATATATAGATAGATATATATATATATATATATATATATATATATATATATATCTATATATCTATCTATATATATATAGATAGATATATATATATATATATAAATAAACAAGGTGAGGAGATAGATTGCTTTATTATTCGTTAAATACAGATTGTTGCAAAAAGAGAAATATGAACAGTTTTCATGTCTGCGCATTCTAATGTAAGAAATCAAAGATTGAATCTGTACGAGACAAATCCTTAACTATAACAGAGTATTTTTACATATATATAGCCTCCAAATGGCAACATCATAATAATAATAATATAATATAACCCACTATAGTCACTCCTTTTGAAAACTCTCTTGAGGCATCACCACTAACCAGTGAAACAACCTGCATTGTTCAGAACGTTTTGCAAAAAAATGTCGCAGAACTTTTCTGCGCTTTCCTTTCTGCACCCTCCGCGCCCTTTGCTGTCTCCGAAATGTTGTTTATTGTTTTGCTCATTCTTAAATAAGGAAGTGGAGTGGTGCCCTCCAAGCAGCATCCAGGCCCCCTCTCACAACGGTTTTATGGTCTTGTGTCTGGGTGCTTGTGTCTATAAAGCCCTCCCCAGCGCCCTGGCTCAATCTAATTAGCCGTGAGTAAAGGAGACAATAATGCTTCAGCTGGTTTGTGTCATTCTTTTCTCTCTGCCTCTGCTTATCTTCACAAGCCCCACTGTGGCTCTTCACATGAAGATACACACACACACACACACACCTCTCCAAGCAGCACGCAGAGCCGGGCGCTGCAGTCACACACACCTCCACTCCGGACAATGATGGATGACCGTGCCCAATGGGAACAAACAGGTAGATAAAGCCAATCCCATTTAATAACGCCATGGATCGGAATGATAATCTTGTTGTTCATTAGCCGCCGCGGCTGCACGACGACGCAGCCGCCGCGGACTCCCCCTCGCCGCCGCTCACACAGGAGGCATTATGAGGAGGATGTGTCCTCTGGCGAAGGCGCAGGACAGGGTAGCATCCTTGGGTGAAAATAATAATGCCGTGTCCTTGAGAGACGGAAAGCAGCAGCGTGTCCCTCCCCTCCACCCCTCATCCTCACCTCCGACACACTCCCCCATCTTTTGTTGGGGCGCATATACAAATGGGATTAATGAAGGTATGAATTACAGAGAGCTAAATCCTGCTGAGTAATCCATTTGGCAAACACACAAACAACAATGGGCATGCAGCAGCCGCTCTCCTGAGCCTGGGCCTGCGGTGTTTAACGCAGCCCAGACAACACAGGCTGACCACTTGGCTCGGTGACACCTTACAGTATCCATATAAAGTGTCCTTTCACTGCGAAACCGCAAGACCAACGGCATCAGCAGCCACTCAGGATCCAGGCTCAAACAGAGGCGAGCCATTAGATCCTACAAGCTCAGCGGTTAGCCAACTCAGAGACGCTAAATTCCTGTAAGTAATTCTTTACTGATGACTGATCATCTATGAAATACATTCAGTTACAAGACAGAATATGAGGGTAAGAATGTTCTTATACTCACACCTGCCAAATTTCACCCTCCCCCGCTTTCTGGAATGCAAGTTACCATAGACTGATGAAACACAGACTGTTGGATTAAACTAATAATACTGATGGAAAGATTTGAATTGGATATATTTGTGGGTACATTTTTTAAATGTCTTTTAAACAACAACACATTTAGTCAAACTCCAAACAACAATTCCAACTTGCTAGGTTAAATTTGTTACATTTCTACTAATTATTTTGCTCATTGTTCTCCTCTGGTTTGCTCTCCCATCCTAAAAAGAAACAGATACGTGGTTTAGGATTAAAGTAGTAAAACATTAGTGGAACTGTAAATAGTCCTGACAACAAAAGCAAAAGCTATCATGTCTAGATTACTTCAGTTCAGCTTGATAGGCAGCTGCAGCTAGTTTAGCTAATTTAGTGACAATACTAACCAAGCCAACGCTTGCTAGTTGTATACAAAGCTGCTTTGACGCAGAAACATTGTTGAGAAAAAACTCTGATTTCATTCTCATATTTTGCCATTTTGAAATTTACAATCGGTAGGCTAAATTTCAAGATTTAGACAGACAGATAGGAACCACATGGTATATTAAACATAAGGACAGGACGTCCTCTGACACTGTGATTCCCAAACTTTCAAGCAAAATAAAAATGTAGGAAGGTAATGACCCCAACTCTTGTTTTAACATACAGGCATTTTTACCAAGCCATTTAAAAAATTGGTACAATGACAACACAGTAAGCATCATCAGTTATCATACTGGCCAACATGTTTGTCCTGTTCTTCATCTTTAAGACATTTCTAATATCCATAAGCTCTCTCATTGTCATTTTTGGTATTTCATAAGAGTACCTCCTGACCCCAAAGTTATGTTTTTGTGACCCCAAGTGGGGCTTCGACCCCAGCTTTGGAAGCTGGCAGGTAGAAAAACGCTAAACTGAACTATTGCTGCTATTGTGAGTTCTTGCCCGAAAAAGTTGGGTACAAAACAAACAAATGATGAACATTCAAAAGGGCGAGCACAAGCAATGTATTATTAAAAATTCTATTTTGATGTAGACATGGCCAAAAAAAAAAAAAAAAAACCTTAAGGTTGTGAAACTATTAATCCATTGTAATTTGTAAGTGTAAAAGAATCCTGTTTGGTTATGGCACCAAAACTGATTCTAGTGCAAGAATGTGGTTTCCTTTAAGTTAAAGTCGTTTTATAGCTTTAAAAGTTACAAAAATAAGCTGATGTTGTTCAACTATCATTGAACATTACATTTAAAAACTTATGCTCAACTAAAATTCCAATAATTAATATTTAATACCCTACAAAGTTATTTTTTTTACAGTGTAATCTTCCTTCTACTGCTGCCATTGCACACACCCACACTAATTTGTTGATTTTAAGAGTTGACAAGCTCAAAGGGGGCCAAGCTCATCAACCCCTTGCCCCTGGCAACATGCCAGTGATTTAATGACTGCTGACTTAAACACACACACGTACACGCACATTCACACACAGCGAACCAGGAGTGTATGATGGCGGCTCTAATGACCTGAGCAGAGGCATCGTTTAATGGAGGGACTCCTACCTGCTAGAATGTCCACAGGTACCTAAAGTCTCACGTCACTCAGTATACGGCACTGTTTCTGACGTCAGATCAAGGCGTCTGTGTGTCGGATAGTAAATGCCCCGGGCAAACTCCATTTTTGTTGTTGTTGTTGTTGTTGTTGTTTTTTACGTGTCAACCACAGCTGCGAGCAACCAACCAACCGCATGTTGCGCATTTCAAGTTTTATCTAGCCGAAAAAAAAAAAAAAATGAAGAAGAAGAAGCTAAACACGCCTATCGAGGTAAACCTAACCCGCCATTTTTTTTTTTTTTTTTAATTTGTTCTGAGTAGTTTTGAGTCCTCGCGCAGGTGAGGCCTCGCGCCCATCTTCTGCGGCCTCCCTCGCGGCGCCCTGTGTGCACTGCGGGCTCACATGCAGACTGGCTCCGACTGGCCGGACGCTGTTTTCTCAAGAGGAATGTCCCGCTCCTAATTAAAACAATTAGGCCGCTCCCCGCACAATGCAGAGAAGGCCAGTTTAAGGGGGTCATAAATTCACTCCTCCTCTGTTGGTTTACGAGGTGCTAAAATCGCTGTTTATTTACATAACAGCCCTATACAAACAATAGCACTTACTTGGTATTATTATGATTATGATTAGAGGTCTATAACACACCCAGTTAATCGCCCGGGCAGGTAAAGAGTAAAACAAGATACCTGTTCTCTCGACTGCTTAATGCAGGAAAAGGGAATTGTTCTTTTTATTTGAAATTATAATAATACTGTGCAAGCAGAATTTCCTCCCTACGTTTGACGTCTGTCTTTAAGCTCTTAAATATATATATATACATATATAAATATACATATATTAAAAAAAAGTTCGCTCCGTTTGAGCTTCTGGCGAGAGAGAGAGCGCGAGAGAAAGACAACATAAAGTGGGCCGCTGATTGATAAGTCGTTTAGTTTTGTGGGGGTTGAGGAGAAATAGAGAAATTTAAAAGCAGGGAGAAGAGAGAGCGAGGATGCGGCGAGCCAATTGTGGCAGCGCGCTCCGTGATTGGCGCAGAGCGACGCTCCACCCCGTCCTGGCTTGATATGGGAATTTACTGGCGCCAGCCGCATCAGTCTGCGCCACATCTCATTAATGAGCCCGAGCTCTGCACGGATCAAGAGGTTTAGCACATCCAGGCTGCGTTTTGTGCGTGCGTGCGTGTGTATGCGTGTGTGTGTGTGTGTGAGAGAGAGAGAGAGAGTATGTGTGTGTACCGTCAGCTGATCGGAACCGCAACAGGTAGCTACTTACCGCAAACGGGACAGAACTTTTCCCTGCTTTGCTTTTTGCAGACACGGCTGTGCTTTAAGACTCACACACTCTCACACACAGCTGTGCTCTTTGCTTTGCCACAGCCGCAAGGACCCTCCGAATCTCACTACCCGTGTCATTCGATAGGAGTAGATAAAACACGCAGGACGCTCCTCGTTTTTCCGTGGAAGGAGGGATGCAGAGGTGAAAAGTTAACGCTTTGCTCTCATCACTTTGCAGGTCATCGCTGAAGGAGAAGGAGGGACGCGGCGCAATTTAAGGATTCTATTTCTAAAGCCGACAAAACAGCTGGGAACTATACACTGCAAAGAGGAGAGCGAACTGACACGGGCCGATCAGGAGACGGAATCGGAGGGGAAGGGGGGGGGGGATTAAAAAAAAAATTAAAAAAAAGATAGAGACAGAGCCGAGCCATGGAGGTCGCAGCGGCGGATCAGTCGCGGTGGATGGCGCACCATCACGCGGTGCTGAACGGCCAGCACCCGGATTCCCATCACCACAGTCTGAGCCACAACTACATGGAGCCGATGGCGCCTTTGCTGCCCCAGGACGAGGTTGACATGTTTCTGAACCACTTGGACTCCCAAGGGAACCCTTACTACACCAACTCCCGGGCGAGGGTCACGTACAGCCAGGCACACGGTGAGGACGACCGCGGGTTTAGAGAGGAATACGAAATGTAAGGGAAGTAGCGACAAAAGTTAAAGGAATCATCACAAAAATAAATTTTGTACAGTAGTCTGTGTGTCACTCCTTAATAATAATAATAATAATAATAATAATAATAATAATAATAATAATAATAATAATAATAATTTGATGAAAATGAATTCAAATATAATAATAATAATAATAAAATAATTGTGATAAAATTGTAAAAAGCTCCTTCTTACATTTCTGGGCCAATTCACTGACATAAAAGGGATTTCTAGCAAATGACAGCGAGAGGAAAGGGAAGTATGTCACTTAACCCCTCCGTGTTGGGGCAGCGGTTCTGCAGAGAGAGAAAGGGAGAGAGAGAGAGGCACTTCCCGGATATAAAATAAAAACCGCAAATTTACTAATAACAATCTTTAGTCCGAGAGCTGCAGCGGGGAGGAAAAGATAGCCAGCCTGTACTGTCCAGACCTGGAGCTGCTTTTATCTGCAATCAGCGGGACTTTGTTGTTTTAACAACAATGGCCCTGTTGTCATTTTAGTGAAACGAGGCCTATATAATAAGATAGCAATTAGATCTACAATTTAAAACCGTCCTGAACGTTTTTATTTCCGTCTGGAACTAAATGTCGGATTTGAGTCCCTTTGAGGCTTTAGCTGGTGAGATCTTTTATTTTAACTTTTACAACTCGTGTCAGGAATGTTCTGCTCTTAAAGTTGTGGAATAAAATGTGGCATATATGCTGATTGTATTACAA
Source organism: Girardinus metallicus (assembly GCA_903067095.1). Classification (NCBI taxonomy): domain Eukaryota; kingdom Metazoa; phylum Chordata; class Actinopteri; order Cyprinodontiformes; family Poeciliidae; genus Girardinus; species Girardinus metallicus. Next base: position 4,642 of record CAEGAE010034475.1, on the reverse strand, counting down.
AGAATTCAATAATAATTTTTGTAATATATATATGTATATATATATATATATCTGTATTTTAGCTCGCCTCACTGGAAACCAGGTTTGCCGGCCACACCTCATCCACAGCCCCGGCATCCCCTGGCTGGACCCCGGTAAAGCCGCCCTGTCCGCCGCTCACCACCACAACGCATGGGCGGTCAGCCACTTTAGCAAACCCGGCCTCCACCCCGCCAGCTCCGGATACCCGTGCAGCAGCAGCGCCGGCACGGCCTCCGTGTCCTCGCTCACCCCGGCGTCCCACTCCAGCCCGCACCTCTACAGCTTCCCCCCGACCCCTCCGAAAGACGTCTCCCCGGACCCGGGCCCCACCTCCCCGACCTCCACCAGGATGGACGAGAAGGACTCCATCAAGTACCAGGTCCCGCTGACGGACGGCATGAAGATGGAGAGCTGCAGCCCGCTCCGCGGCGGCCTGGCCTCCATGAACGGCCAGGCCGCGGCCACGCATCACCCCATCCCGACCTACCCGGCCTACTCGCTCCCCACGCCCCACGAATACAGCGGCAGCCTCTTCCACCCGGGCAGCCTGCTCGGTGGGTCTTCCTCCAGCTTTACGCCCAAATGCAAAAGCAAAGCCAGGTCGAGCTCAGGTGAGTCTCTGATGTTTTCGTTCCTCCGCCTTATTAACAGCTTATTAAGCGAATTAAAACGATTTATATTCATATTCCCCCGATCCAGCCTTTTTACAGAGCGCATACATGTTTTATCTGGCACGGTAGTAATGTTAGCGTTGTTGTTGTTGTTGTTAAACATGCGGATATAATTGTGTATGCATTGCCTTGAGGGTATTTGCATATTTTGTCTGAGCTCAGATTTGGACTTAAAATCGCCTCCCTGCGCAGTTTTTACATTTGTTTGCAGCTCTGTCAAAAAAAAGAAAAAAAAAAAAGAAAAAAAAAATCCCTCATTTCTAAGTAACATTTCCTCTCTGACACCTCTTATCTTTGTTCCGTCTCACTCTTTGCAACTTAACTTTAACGGGGGGTGGAGTGGGAAGTTTCAGGGGGTGGGGGGTGGGGGTCAGTTCAAGAAGCAATCCACTTCAGGATAAAAGCTTTCAATCCAATCACGGCGATTTAAGATAAAAAAAAGGAAGCTGGATGCGCTTTAATTGTTCAACTAATCGATTATTCGTGAATATCAGATTCCTCTGTGTGTTTTCAATGGAACATATCATTGTGCAATTATTAGACGAAACTGACAGAACTTTGCAGCGACTCATCCGGTTCTTTAGAGTAAAGAACCGCCTAATTGCTGCTTCTTCTTCTTCTTCTTCTCTTTCGTGCCACAGACTATTTTCTTTTTCTTTTTGTCTTTTAAACGTGGCCCTTTACTGCGCTTTGAAAATAAAGCAGTCACGACGCCCTGGCTCCTGCCATATCCTGTATACCTCCAAGTGAACAAATCACGACCTCCACCCCCCCACAGCACCCCCACCCCAAACCCCCGCCCACCGCTCTCCACAGTCCTAACAAAGCCCAGGCGACAGAGTCCTGCTGTTTGTGTTTTTAAGCATGGCCTTGGCCCAATACGTCCACAGTGGTAGACCCGCGCTTCTCTGTGAAGATGAGAATGCATTTTGCAAAGCATTGAGTAATCATCATCGGCGCTGTTTTTTATTTTTTTTTTCATTTTATTTTTTTTTTATTCTTGCACTTAAAAGTCTCACGGTATTAATATTTATTTTACTTACATGTTTTTGCGACGTTTAGGGGAATTGTAGGACTCTGTGTGCTCTCCACTAAACCAAGTGAAAGTAGTGGTAGAAAAAAAAAATACAAAAAAAACAACTCTTGTAATGAGTCAGTAATTTCCCCACATTGTTTCATTTGTTTTCCATTGAATTAACATACAAAGAATGCATTAGCAGCTTGTTAACTACTAATACACCAGTCAGCTAGAAGTCAGATATGACTATGCTCATTTGTAGGTCAAATTCTGGCAAATCTTAGATATTTTTTCCCATAGTTACATGCGTCAAAAAAGAGATGCACTGTGGGACAGCTTTTAGTATTTCTTTGAGTTTTGACAATGTGCTGCAGGTTCCTTGATAAATAGCATAATTAAATTCGAAAAAAAAAAAAAGAAGAAAACTCCACCTTAGTAATTTCCATCTCTGGCTAGATCATTTCTGCAGTTGGAAAGATCTCTTTAGTTTTGTGATAATCGGTCGTCCAGAAATTGGTCGGTTTTCTGTTGATTGTCTCTGATAGATGTTTGGTTGGTTAAGTAAAGAAAATTTAGATTTAAAATAATAAAAAAAAAATCTATTCATTAAATGTATTACAAATCAAATTTTTTAGTCCATACAACATTCACTTTGCACTGTTTAATGGGGTAGAGATCGGAACTGGCCGATTTATTTCTTCATCTGTTTTTAATAAGTGATCAAAACGTCAAATATGGTTTTATTTGCTATTTGTTCAGTGCATCAAACCTAAAGACGGCCACAGTTTTCTGTATATAAACTTCTCAACAAAAAAATGTGTATTTTAATAAATTTTTTTCAGCTTTATAAAAATCAGATAAAGGCTAGGGACGTGAGATTTGACACGTAAACGGACACAATCTTGCAGTATCCCCTTTTTCTCTATCAAAGAACCTTCAGATCAGATTTTATCTTTTATTTTTTATTGGAAAAAAGAAAAAATCGAACTATCAGAACTGGCAAGTCAGATTTCAAAGAAAATTGGCAATAGGCATCAGCAAGGAGACGCTCTATCGGTGCATCTCTACTGTTAACAAATTGTTCCGGATGCAGTTGTGCAATTTATCAACGCTGTCATCTCTATAAACTACACCTGGGAAAATGCTGGCCGCCCGATAATCGGGAGTGAATATGAGCTGTTGTGGCAGGAGAAATGCTATAGTGTGACATTTAAAACAAGCCGGCCAGTCTGTGCCCGAGTCAGTAACACAAACATATCTGCTGTACGGCATTCAAAAAAAAAAAAAAAAAAAAAAAAAAAAAAAGGCCTCTTATCTGTCAAACTCTCTGCCCGGTGCCCGTAATGTTGATTGACTGTTGTACAAAATGCCACAATGACATTTCAGCTGTCAGCACGAACACCTTGCAGTCCTGCGGCTTCCTGTCGAACTGACCTCAAACCAAGAGCTCTTCCCCCATCTGACTTTCTTGTGCTCGGTGCTTCTTCACCCTTCCCATTTTCTTTTTTTATTTCGACACAATGTGTTGCATAAAACAGAACATAGAAGTCATGGTTGATGAATATTTGCAGCTTTAATGAGGGCCTCTTCAGTCTGGTCACTGGACTTGTGAAACACTTAAGAGGAAGGAGAAGGGAGGCCTAAGAAAGATGCATTTCAAAAGGAGAGCCTAGCTTTGTACTCAGGTCAGATTCCATTGTAGAGCAAAGGGTGGGACTTTGGGTGTCGCTGGCTTTATAACAGGAATAATGAGATGGTGCTCTGGGGAAAAATAGGGATTCTTGAAGTGAATTGTCGGTTTAGCAATAGGCTGTTTGAAGTCAAACCTGTAAGGGAGAGACGAGGGCATGGACGGAAGATTAAAAAAGCCGATTTTTCTATCTCTCTCTCTCTCCCTTTTTTCACCCACAAAGAATGAGCATTTGTGGTTTGAAACCAGCTCAAAGTCATTATTAGCAGCCAAGTGACATGCAAGCCTTTCGTCAAGCCCTGCGACACTGTCTGCCACATTTAATACCTCCAACTCGCACTAATGCTTCCTCTCATGGGTGCCCACTGAGTTGATAAATAATGTAGTCCTAATTTGATGGTGTGTCTCATTCTTCTTGTTGGACACCTCTGGACATGCTCTCGCCGCCTCTGGATCGGTTTACACGGGGCCGTTTGTGTCCGTGACAACTGCTCACTCTTTGCTACACCTGCACTACGAATGTGGACATTGTCCCCGACGCCGGGCGGATTTTCTCTTCATGTTACAGTGCCATCTGGGGTCACCTGGCGCGGGACGGTTGCCCAATAGCGCCGGACAGCTGCCACATGTGCTGCCTCTGACAGAAGGTGAACTTTTTAATTATATAAAATTTCTTTCCCTTGTCTTCCTCTTGAACTATATGCAGAGGGTCGAGAGTGCGTGAACTGCGGCGCCACGTCCACCCCTCTGTGGCGGCGGGACGGCACCGGCCACTACCTGTGCAACGCCTGCGGACTGTACCACAAGATGAACGGCCAGAACCGACCTCTCATCAAGCCCAAGAGGAGACTGGTGAGTCTCTTGACTCTTGCTCTACGCCCCAAAGCTGTGCTCCGAGAGCCGGCTACCCAAATATGAGCACAAAACAGATGCCGGCAGCACAATTCCAGGAAAGTTATATTTTCCCTATGATCTTCCTGGAATTGTTTGTCCCTCTCGCCCCCCGACGATCCGCCTTCTCGGCCTGTTACAATACTGCTACTATTGCCATTGTTCCTGCTATCGTTATTGCTGGTACTTCTGATACTGATACTGATGCCGAGGCTGCTTGAGTTAACACCATGATGGAGTCAATGGAGGGATGGGAGGATGCTCACACACACACATCTATCTATCTATCTATCTATCTATCTATCTATCTATCTATCTATCTATCTATCTATCTATCTATCTATCTATCTA